>JAABOM020018723.1:0-18671 GCA_011800125.2 Solanum clarkiae
AGCCCACTTGGTCTTACTTATGTCAGTTGAGTCACATCCCCAATATATATATATATATATATATATATATATATATATATGAGTGCATCATTTGCATTTCAGGCGTCATGACTTTTATAGCATCTTGTTATACTACATTCTTGGATATTCAACTCTTTCGATATTACGTGCCTTGTCATTTAACGTTGATATGCAGGTTTTGGTAGGTTACGTGCATTGCACCCCCCATACTTAGTACATCCAAACGTACTAACACATACTCTTTCCTACATGATTTTACCATGTAAGGACCGAGGACTTTGACTATCCACTGTTCGATGTTTAGCTCAGATTTCGGATTTATTTGTAGTGGTGAGTCCTGTCTTTTAAGGACGAACCATTATCTATCTACCTATGTTACTTACTTCTCCTTATGTATTTGAGGGTGATCTCGGGGTATGTCTTGGCCCCCGACCCATCTATGTAGAGGCATTGTTGGACACCTTGGAAACCTCTTTACGCTACATGTTATGTGTTATGGTTAAGTCTATGTTATCTATTTGATTATCTTTAAGTACCAATTTGTGACTTGCTCTCATGTTGATGGAAAGATCCTAAGTCCCGAATTTCCCCCGTAGCGTGAGTCCTACGTAACCGCCCCTTAATATTTATGTGCTATGTGTTACGTGAACTCATGTTGAACCTTTCCCCATGATGCCCCATAGCATGAGTCCTACATTCCCGTCCCTTAGAACTATGTGTTGATTGTTGATTATGCTTCTGAACCGATGATATGAGTTTTTGTATCTTGAAGCTTATTTGGGGACTTTCGGGTTCCCATACGCCGTGTCACATCTAGGTCGTAGGTCCGGGTCGCGACACCCAAATATCCAATTCTTGAATGTCAATGGTGGAAGAATTGTCATTGATGATTTGGAGGAAGAAGACATTCTTTTATGATTTCTTTCCATCAAAGTTAACAGCACACTATGGGTAGTGACTCAACAACTAATAGAGACAGGCCCTGTCATTAGGGGGAAAAAAATTACCCATAAAGAACTCAATCAAGGAAATCTGATGATTTCATCTTTCATGATATTTGAGTACATTCTTCCACACTAGAAGTTGGACAAGACAAAAAGTTTGGTGAATAGGTACATGGTGCCTCTTTGTGTGCGGAATGTAATAGAGGAGGATGAAGGTGGAAATTTTTGCTTAAAGAAGTTGTACAATGATGATTTTCCTCTTTCACGCATCAAATTGTTTAATGATCGTGAATTGAGAGATGGTGATGAAATTGGGCTATATTGGACCCTAGATCTTCAAGTTTAATATTCAAATTATTTTCTGAAGTTCGGCTTAGTAAAAGGTCCAAGAATTCAAGACAAAAAACAACATACTCTCATAGTCTTTTTGTTAGAATTGCTCTTTCATATAGTTGTAGTAGCTGACGTTTTGATTTTAAAATTGAATATATTTGCACTATATCTGGATGATTGTTCTTGAAGTTCCCAATTTAATAGTCTACTCAATCTCCCTTTTGTACTTGTGAAAATAATGTAGTTCGGGGGTTTTGTGAATCCCCAATAATTTAGATATGACATTTCACAAAGCAGTAATTGTATTCTCAATTTCTCTAACTTTCTGTCCTCTCAAGGACTGTATTGTATCTTGGAAAGTTTCTTTGCACCATCAGTGTATGTTGGAATGTATGCATCCACTAAAAGAGTGACTAGGTCCCTCGATACAGTAACAATACAAGAGCAGAAGGAACAAGTAAAATGCAGACAATAAGAACACAAAATGTTACGTGAAAAAACTCTTTGCCCAAGGGAAAAACAACCATGATCTATCTCACAGGATTTCCCAAACAATCTTCACTAAGATGCAAAGAAAAAAATAGTCTATTACAAAATCATATAACCTAGAGACTAAACTCTCCATCTCTTCCCTTGTAATAACTCTATTACAAGATATTTTTTTCGGGACGGACTAAAAAGAAAAGAGTGCCATGAGACAGAGAAAGTACTTATTATTTTTTTTAAAAATGTTTATGATTGTGATATGGAAACTACAAGGCGGTGCATACATTTTCAATTTTGCTTAAAGGAATACTCTGTTCATTTTAATTTATTCGTCTTATTTTCTACTTCAGTTCATATTAATAAAAAAATGTTGGCAATTATTGAATTTCAAATTTTCCACTTGATAAGATCAATGGATTTTTTTGGTATACATATCTTTAGTTATTAGTTTCCTTTGGACAATACATTTTGAACTTAAAATTTTTAGTTTTTTTGAAGATGCTATTTGAATTTTTGAAATTTGAATCTTTTTCAAGAATAGATTTTCTAGATCTAATTTAAAAATTGTGGTCAAATAGGTAGTTGAAGGCAATTTTTAAAAATTTATGGTCAAATATTAATTAAGATCACGAAATTAAACTTTTTATTTTAATATAATTCAAAATCAGACAAACAAATTAGCAAATGGAACAAAAAAATCAAATGTTACTTAGAAATCAATCTTAACAAAAATAAATAGTACTTAGCATGAATTTTCTCTGTTTAGTGCCCCCTTTTTTTTCAGCCCCACCAAAAGTTAAATTAGGAATTAAAACCTAATTTATACCTATAAATAGTTGTGGTAGTGCCTCTCTTTTTTTCATTGTATTATTTTTTGGGGAATTGTATCCACCGTTTCTTCAATGTCTGATCAAAACTTTTTGTTTAGCTTGATAAAACATTCTTTTATAACTTCTTTCCATCAAACGATGAAGAAGAAGTTTGCAATCTTAACAACATCCCATGTGCAGTGACTCGAGAATTAATACAAATAAGGGATTTATATCGTGCCCCTAAAATTGATCTGGAAGACCCATGGCAAATCAAGAAAAAGATTACCCGTGACGAGGTCGTTATAGGAAAACTAGTGATTCCATTTGTTGAAACGTTTAAGTATATTCTCCGATACTGGACATTGGACATGGCCAAAAGTTTGGAGAATAGGTGTAGTGTGCCTGTTGACGTGTGGGATGTAACTGAGGAGAATGTCCCTAAAAAGTATGAAGGTGGAAGTGTTTCCTTAAGGAAGTTGTACAATAATGACTTTACTCTTTCCTGCATCGAATTGTTCAATGATCGCGGATTGGGAGATGGTGATGAAATTGGGATATATTGGGATCCTAGATCATCAAGTTTAATGTTCAAATTATTTTCTGAGACTCGTTCTTAGTGAAAGGTCCAAGAATTTAGGATAAAAAATGCTATACTATTATAATCACTTTGTTGGTATTACTCTTTCATATAGTTGTAATAGCTGAATTTGATTCTTCAATTGAAATATTTGCACTATATATAGAGTATGATGATTCTTGCAGTTCTCAATTTAGTCTGTGCAATCCCCTTTTTATACTTGTGACAATAATGTAATTTGGGGGTTTTGTAAATTTTTAATAATTTAGATATGAAATGTCACAAAGCAGTGACTGTATTCTAAATTTCTCTAGCAGAGTTAGTTTCTTTCACATGTTATTCACAACTCACCAAGTTTAGAGTTGCAAAGTTTGTTTCACCAGTAAGTTGCAAATAAGAATGGTTACCTCCCTGGTAAATTCTCTAACACGTGCCAAAACTTCACAATAGAAGTCTCTCAGCCATAAGTTGAAGCCGAGGTCGTGTTTTGTGCACTGGCAGTATTGACAACAAAAAGTATCAGATATGTTTGTAATGACCTTAACGGTCATTTTGGAAATTCCTACAGAAAATGACTCATTTGCCCTTCCCATTAGTTTCCTCTAGTGTTATTTGTTCAATTTGTGTGGTTGGTTTTTGGAAAAAAAATCTAAAGGTTGAAAACTTAGTTTGCAAGTTTTATAGTTTTAAGGCTTTAGCTATTCTAAGAAAGAGTTGTGATATCACTTGGAGTTTCGGGTCTCGAAATTGAATTTCATCAATTCCATTAGCGTCGGAACATGGAAATTGATCTAAGAGAAATGTCAGAATCAGATTCAAAATCCACATGTGAAATTGAGGTCTTAAGTTGGACAAGTCGATTTAGAAGGAGCTAGGTTTGACTTTGGTTTAAGTTTAGGTGCTCGGATTGAATTTCTGATGGTTCCATTGGTTCCAACAAGTTACAGTAGTGTTAGAATAAGCTTTGTCATATTTTTCAAAATTCTCGAGGGTATTTTAGTCTTTATGCATTCTAAACTGGTTTAGTTGAGTTTTAATGGGTTCCAGGTCAGGAAGACCTCAGATTCGAGTTCTAATAATTTCACTGAGTCCGGAATATTAAAGTTAGTAGGGTTGCATATCTGGTTTGTGCGTATCGGCCTCAAACTAATTCTGAAGGTCCATTCCATGATTTTTATGCTGTAGAAATTGCTGATATCTAGTGTCAATAATTTTGTTCTTCGCGTTCGCGGAGTTCTGGTACTCAAACCCCCGCATTCGTGGAGTAGAGGTTTGGATCACCTCCGCGTTCGTGACTGAGAGTCAACGTTCGCGAAGGGTTGGGGAGTTTGACTCCGCATTCATGGAGGTCATTAAATGCCTCAACAGTGTATATTCAATCGGGAAAACACCCTTTTCCTTTATTTTTGAACTCCAAAAGGCTTGGGTGGGCGATTTTTGAAGGAAATCTTGCGAGAAAAATGTTTGTGTAAGTATTTTTTAACTTAAAATCTTGAATTTCTATTACTTGCTTTATGACTTTAGCCCCAAATATCTTTGTTTTAATTTTTAATTTCATGAATTTCAAGAACCCTTGACTTGAGAAGACTTGATGGTTTTTACCTCGTTTTTTACTCAATTTTTATATGATTTTCCCCTGTGGGTTTAATTTTTCACACAGAACATGATTCCACACTTAATTTTCAAATACGGCATTTTCAAAAGCTAATCAATTTTTGAATGATTTTACCCCCAACCCCAACTTTGGCAATATAGGTATCGATAGACTCCTTTTGATTTTTAGATTATGTTATTGATAGTGGTTTAATGATTCAGAGTCGGTTCTCATGAGTCAATCTTTCGGTTGGTGTTTTTGTATGCAGTTCAGCCTTAAGGTAGGTTTAGCTAACCCTTCTTTGGGATTGGGGTAGAGTAATTGAATATTCATATGATATATGATAAGGATAGGGTGCTATGATATGTATGTGTTGAGAATTATTGATGTGATGCACTGTGCATATTCTTATTCGATTGTGATTGATGTGGAAACATGGTTTCTAGAACTTCAATCTACGAAACCTATTCCACTGGTCGTAAATGTGACAACGGGCCGTCTGGTATCTCGTCATTCAATATCCACAAAAGTTGGTTCTTGAATCATCAACCCATGAAACACATTCTACGGGCCGTAGAATGAGGTACAATCTATATAACGTGTCAAACATGGGCCTCAGACTTAGAAAATTTTCACTAAGTTGTAGGGGCAACTACGAGGCCTGATCTATGGGCTGTAGATGGCCCTTAATGGTTCCTTCCAGTGACTTTTCTGAGTCAGTTTTCTTTGGGCCTCTACTAAGACTAGGTAAGATAAAGTGGGGGGGTGTTACACTATTAAAAAACTTTTCCAGTTCATGCATCAACCAAATCAAGCACATTGGAAAGCAGTTAAGCAGCTTCTTCACTATCTTCGTGAAGCTTCCCAGTTTGGCATCAATATTACCAAGAAATGGGATTCAAGATTAGTTATTTTCTCTCATTTTGACTGGGCTGGAGATCCCGATGATTGCACCTCCTCATAAGGCTATGTGCTTTTTCTAGGTGGAACTCCTATTTCCTAGTCGTCCAAGAAGCAACAATCCATTTCTCGTTTGTCAATGGAAGCTGAATAGCGTATTGTGGCTGCTGCTATAGCAAAAACAAACTTGTTGTCTAATATCCTTCACATGTTCCTCTTGATGGTGTTCCCACAGCTTTTTGTGACAATGTTAGCACTACATATATTTGTGCCAATCCTGTTTTCCATAGTTGGATGAAGAATGTTGCCATAGACTTTCATTTTGTTCAAGATCAGGTACTGAACAAGGATATTGAAGTCAAACACTTACATGTTGCTGACCAAGTTGTTGATATACTCACCAAGCCTGTACCACGTGCTTCCTTTGATCTGCTCTGTCCCAACTTGAGAGTTGTTGATACTAGAACCAACTTGGGGGGCGTAATAACACGTGAAGGATATTCTCCTATACTTTTAGCTTTAGTTATTATTCTGCTGCTAGACTTAGAGTTTATCTTAATCACTTCCATTAGTTTAGTACTTTTAAATTATATTTTTGTTTTTCTATTTTATCTCCAATAGTTATCAGGAATAGAGTTTGCATATAGTAGGACTCTGATAGGTACAACCCTTTATATATTGTGTAGATTATAATAATAAAACATCTCTTTATTCTTAATATTGCTCCATCTCCTATACTTTAGCTTTAGTTGTTAATGTGCTACTAGACTTAGAGTTTATCTTAATCACTTCCATTAGTTTAGTTCTTTTAAATTATTTTTTTATTTTTCTATTTTATCTCCAATAGTTATTAGGTATAGAATTTGTATATAGTAGGACTCAAACAGGAACAACCCTTTATATACTGTATGTAGATTACAATAGTGAAACATCGTTTTATTCTTAATATTACTCCACTCTTTAGCATAAGGATCAGACCATATAGAAACTTTCTCATATGACAAACTTCCCCATACTCCACTTGAGCAACAAATCCAGGTGGTTGCTCTATATATATATATCTTTATGGAGACACATAAAGGAACATATTCTTGATATCAAACTGATCTAAACATAATGTTGAGAAACAGCCAAGGAAACAAACAAGCGGACGGAGGTGAGCTTGGCTACTGGGCAGAAGCTTTCAGAATAATTCACCCCATATATCTAAGTATAGCCTTTTGCTACGAGCCTATATTTAAGTGCTGCAATAGATTCATCAGGATTAGCTTTGACTGCAAACACCCATTTGCGCCGCACTACTTTTTTTCCTCTGGGTAAATCTACAAAAATCCCAAGTACTATTTTTATCTAGAGCATGTATTATTTGAAAATATATATCTAGGATACAAAACCTTATATGAAGAAGAACACCAAGGTGAAGATTTTATAATATGAATTAAGAAAACAGAATTCAAGGCATGAAACACATAGAAAAAGCTTCCTAAAATGATACTTCCCCCTATCCTCTACGAGATTGCTATACGTTTACACACAAATAGTTTTAGTGGATATGATAAGCCTGTGGATTTCTGCACTTAGTAAATAGTGAAGAAATCTTATTGGAAAGCAAAACTTGAACTTGATCTTGTTATAAAGAAAATATTTTTGTAAAGTTATGTAGATTCTGCGGAGGTTGCACTTAGACAAGATTGGTGATAAGCAAAGAGTGAAAGGACACACCCTTTCATTTGTAGACACGTTCTTTCAATAATGAAAGACATATACATCCATTTAAAAATACTAATTAATAATTTAATTTGAATAAAATTCCAACAATCCCCACTTGTTTAAATATAAATTAGGATATAAAGATCAAGTTATATTCACGCATAGAGTAATGTAACTTTCAATTGGAACATTGCCTTAGTATAATGTCACAAGACGAAATCAAAATCCCATGTAGAATTATAGCTTTGAATATGTTATTACTTATGCTAACATCAGTGACATTACACACATAAAAATTTTATGTCTCCTCTCCTCTCAAACATGCTTAGCACTTTAATGGCCATGTGCTATCCAAATTTCATGAACATTTGTGAAAGTAACTCCAACTCTCAATTAAAGCGGCACCTCTTCTATGTTCATATGGGTGATTTCTTGTAGTGGTTTTTGTCATATTTGAGACATTTGTTCCTTGAACTGAACCTCATTAAGAGTATTAGAACTCAACCCTCTAATCTATGACAACTAGTGCTAGTATATCTCTCAATTTAGTACTGAAACATCCACATATCAATAACTTCTTGTTACCCTTTGAACTCATAGCAGGGTTGCCATTATTGGTGGACCTAAATATGGTATCTTCTCTCAAGGTAAATATCCGTCATATGGTAAATTTCTTTTTCTCATATATTCATGTCTCATTGTCACCAAAACATATCTTTTAACATATCTTTATAAAAGATATGTAACTTACAATATCTCAAATCTTCAGTTCTCTAAAGGAAATAAAGAACTCAACTACTGACCCTACCAATAGTGTTTGTTTACACAAGTCATAAGTCTTTCATCATAATTAGTTGACTCAATCTAGGATCAAATAGGGTATTGTCCTCTTTATGTTAAAGTGCCTAATTTAGCACTTTTTCAATCTAATGAGATTAACTTCATACAGTACCCCCACTATTTTATTTAATTTTTGATACCCAACATGATATGAATTTCTCCATGATCCTTCATTAAAATGTGAAAATTAAAACGTTCTAGTTCCTATTATGATTTTTGTATAATATTTTTACGATCAACGTATCAACAAACTATCATACAATATCACAATATTCATAAAGAATTGGAAAGTGAAGACATACTATCTCAAATAGTTTGTCTTATAAATATATATTGGATACATTTAATTCTAATGTTGCATTTTGATCACGTGTGAAACTTCACAACACTTTTGAACATATCAAGTTTCTTTTTGTATCACACAAATAGAAAACTCAATTCACTAACTCTTCTCTAGATAACAATTCACTTATAACAACTTTTAAGTATAAACTTCATATATGATCTTTATGCAGTAATAATGAATCACATAAAACGAATAATATTCCTAAAAATATCAAGCATTTAAAGATCTTCACAAGTGTATCATTTATCCTAATATTTATGAAAATAAATTTCACAAAAATAACAAAGGATAAAGTTTTTTTTATAAAAAAATAACTAATAAGTAGGGTCAAGAAAAATGAACCTGATATTTGAGGATGAGACACTTTCTTCCTGATCAACTTCTTCGATTTTGATCACTTTAAATTTCATGCTGATTTCCTCGTTGGTTCAACACTCAAAGTCGAAAAAAATATGTATTTATTTTTAATATAAAATTTACTGCCTACACTGGTTCATGAAAATCCAATTTTGTTTTTTCTATATCCAATTTTGTTTGAATTTTCTGTAACTTCAATTTCTGCATCCGAATATGAAGTTTAGTAGAATACCGATTTTAGATTGTTGGAAAATATATATCCAAGATACAAAACTTTAGATGAAGAAGAATACCAAGATGAAGATTAGATAATATGAATTGAGAAAACATAATTCAAGGCATGAAATATGTATGAAACGCTTTCCTATTAGTAAATTACTCCCTACAAATGCATATCCGAAATACAAAAGGTATGATTTAACACCTAAACCCTTAGATTGGCAACGCTTGGTGTCTTAACCAATTCTTAGTTCTTATTTCTCTAGTGACTGCTAGAGCTACCGGAGAAACTCCTCCCAAGGTTTTTATCCAGCGTCACCATTCCAAACCAGCACATATGCCATCCTTGCCAATTCCAACACCCTTAGTTAAAACAAAAACTATAATAAAACTAGTCAAAATTGTTCATTGAAAACCTACTACCACATTTTTAAATGGAGGAAAGACAAGATTTTATGATTGAACAGGAATTGTGTCAAATTATCCCACAGTGAGCCAGATTCGAATATATTAACATCAACTTTGCCAAAACACCAAAATATCATGGCAAATGTTTAATTGACTTACGAGCTCCAAGTCAAATTTCGTTTGGGTTTTGATCAATATGAAGATTTTGTTCTAGGTTTGTCTCGCTCAGTTAATTATCTTCACTTAATGGAGAAAAGCATCAACATAGGGGACTTTCATGGTCCATTGAATGTAATCCTAATGAGAAAACACTTGGCATTTGCATAAATTTTCTTACCTAATCTATCTCTTAATTTGTTCGCAAAGAAGTCTCTATTGTCTATAACATTGGGAAACTAGTAGTTATAGATAAAGCGACTCAAATCAAGTCAAGACCTAGTATGACCAGGTCAAGTTTATACTCAATCTAATGGATAAACTTCTAAATCATACAGGACTGTAGTCTGATGATGGAAAATTTGGCAAGTTTATCGAGGTTTTACAAGAGAATGTATATTATAATTTTCCTTTGTATTGAAATTATTGCTAGCACCAAGGTTATGATGAAGTTAGTTGCCCTTTGATCTTGAAAATAAATAAAAATGACAACAAATTGGTGATACCATTGAAGCTTCTTTGAAAGATACTAATCATATATAACTAAAAGTGGGAAGATCCTAACCTCAAAGTTGGATTACCTTTTTGCCCTCATGCCATTACTTATTTGCCCTTATGCCATTATACATTAAATATATTAATTTAAATTAATTATATAATAAGGTTTAGTTTCTTTACCTACATGTGGTTACTTCTTTTGTTCCATATTCCGTATGTCTTGTTCTCTTCCTCCTCTACACGTTCATGTTTTCTTCACCTATTAATTCTGCAACACTTAGGCTATTCAATTACATTCCCTTCTCTCACCGTAACACCCTATCATACCAATTAGATTCCCTTGCCTCACTATAACAGTCCAATTTTAATGTGCAGTAATTTCACATGTCATCATAATTCCATGTTGATGAGGATGAAGAATTACCTTAGTAACAGTCATCCCACAATCTTTTCATATTATTCACTGATCTCTCTATGTAAAGCTGATGAACAACATGGCTATGTCCCATCAATCTATTACTCCTTTCTACCTCAACCAAATTCATCGTCACTAGGTAATTTTACTTTCTTCCGTTTATCATGAGTTGCTATGTTTTTCTTATTTATTTATGTGGTGATGTACTAACAAGCTCAGCAGATGATTAGACCAAACAATTTTTAGTATATTAAAGGTATTGTCAAAGGAAAGGGATGTGTTCCGTAATAGATAGTGCCAGTAGTGAAAATCTTCAGTTCACATCCCATGTTGGAAGAGATCATATGATTTGGGCAAAGTAACAGAGAGTTCACCGAGTTTTACAAATCAATACTGCCAGAGTTTACTCAATTTGAATCCCAGAACAATACTAAGAATATTTATCGATTTTAATTTTTGTCCTTCCTAATATAAACGTGGTTATGTTTCCGACAGTAGTATTGTTGTGATATTCATATTTTTGGCTGATTCTCTCTATGCGTCACTTATTTGACTAATTTTTATAGCAGTTTATCATATCATATAATGGTAAATGTATTCCACCCAATGCTGCTGTTGAATTTTATGTTAATGCTGCAATCAATTTAAAAAGCATCCCCAATGTTACTTAGTATTCTGCAGCTAACTTTGACATAGAGCAAATAGATATCTTTTTCACACAAGACACAAAACAATAACATAATAGCCATAGTATCTGCAGAGATTGGACTTACTTGGACTAATGAAATAAATAAGATCCACTGATGCTGGTTAAAAGGTACTATCATCATTGGTTGAAGGATCCATCATTGAAATTTTACCAACCTTGATTCTTAGAGCAATAAGTGCATCCATTTGTTTATTCAATTCATCAGCCTCAACCTTCACTTCCCCTACTTTTTCTTGTAAAAAGATATCACCTGGTTGAATTCATCATCCAATTTCCTAAAGAAAAGCATCTCATATTCTCCGCCTTTTTCACAAGACACAAGGAAGGTGGTTTCATAGTGAGCTTCAGATCCCTCTTGCTACACTGGATTCACTGCTATCACTTCTTCTTTATGGTTATTTTTCACTTTGAAACTATTGTATCTAATTTGTAATCCACTAAATGCTTTCTACATTAATAACCTTCTCTTTAAGGACCCTCTTGTGGAAGCTGCAACTTCAGGTAATGGTGCATTCTTCTACTTGAAATTCAAGATTTCATTCAAAAGACTCTTGAGATAATTATAATCCATATAGGCTTCTTGCTATTCATGGACTATTTGGGAAGTATATTCTTTCCCAAATTTCATCTTTATCAGCAGATGATTAACCCAAAGGTGTATGCTTATCCTTTAAAAAATAGTGAACTTCTTCTGCTTTGTCTTTTTTCCATGATTAGAGGAATGGTCAACAATGAAGTTGTTAGATAGGTTTCTAAAACTAGGAAGTTTCCAAAAATGTCTTAGTGATACAAACTCTGAATTAAAATTAATCTTTTCTCTTTCACTTGTGTTACAACCCAAATCTAGGCCTAGATGTGACACAATGAATGAGATGTTTGAAGACGACCGAAATAATTCTCTTAGTATATCTTTTACACATCCTTGGTCGCGAAAATGAGAAAAAAACATCAACAAGATCCAAGTATAAAAAGGAAAATGGGACTAAGGGAAGTCTTTCATGAATATAGAAACATAAGAAGTGTCAAGCTCAAGGCATATACAAACTTAGTATCCACCAATACCTCTACTTTAGAATGGCTCGGGGGCCAAGACACTTCCTAGGCTCACCCTCATAATAATAAGTGTTCAACTAAAAAAAGAAGTCTCAACATAGCATGAGTAATATAGATATTCTCCTCGAAATTAGGGACTCACCAAAGCTTTCTTCAAAGTACCAAACTAGCCACATGAAGAAAGATGATCAAAAGGAGCTCCAGTCCCTACATGGTAATATTATGCAGGTATATAGTATGCATTAGTACTTGGAATGTACTACGTATGCGGGATGGAATGCATCAAAGACATAAGCCATATTATTCAAAATGCATAATCATAATCAATGGATATATAATCTCAATATGACATGCATGATCAATGCTTATAATAAAATATGTTTGTAAAACATTTAACTTGCATAATATACCATACATATGTGGGAAGAGTCCTCAACCAACATAGACCAAGCAACTACAACTTGGAATCCAAGGCATGACACCCCCTCAATACAAGTGACCGGGCATGACACCCCCGGCGAAGTATGGTCAACTTGCCAAAGAAAACCAAACGTGATAACATGAACTAGATGGATCCATTAGTATAGCTACCTAGTGCTCTGATACCAAGCTTGTCGTGACCCAAGCCTAAGGCCTAGACGTGACACGGTGAATGAGAAGTCCGAAGACATCCCAAATAAGCCTCTTAGCATATCTTGTACACATCCTTTGTTACGGAAATGAAAATAGACATCAACAAGAGTCAAATATAAAAAAGAAAGTGGGACAAAGCGAAGTCCTTCATAAACATAAGAAGAGTCAAGCTCAAAAGCATATACAAACTTAGTATCCAACAACCTCTACTAGAATGGAGAAGGGGCAAGACACTTTCCGGGCTCACCCTCATGATAACAAGTGGAAACATAAACGAAGTTTCATCATTGCATGAGTAACGTAGATATTGTCCTCGAAGTGGAGGACTCACCAGAGCTTTCTTCGAAGTACCGAACTAGCCACGTGGAGGAGGATGATCAAAATGAGCTCCAGTCCCTGCATGGTAATATCATGTAGGCATAGAGTATGCCTTATTATGTTCAAATGTACTAAGTATACGGGGTGCAATGCAATAAAGACATAGGCCAATATATTCAAAATGCATAATCTTAATCAATGGATATATAATCTCATTATGACATGCATGATCAATGCTTGTATTAAAATATGCTTGAAAAATATTCAACTTGCATAATATATCATGCATATGTTGGAAGATACCTCAACCGACATAAACCAAGCAGGTACAACTTCGAATCCAAGGCATAATACCCTCTTGGTATAGGTGACCAGGCATGACACCCTCCGACGAAGTGTGGTCGACTTGCCAAGGCAAACCAAACATGATAACATGAACTGGATGGATCCACTAGTATAGAAAGGGTAATATATAATCCTATGGTTGCATATAGTTTAGAGACTAAAGACTTTATATAAGGACTTCTTGAGTCGAGCCTCCATTTTAAGCCTCAATTTGTGCTAAGTCTAATCCCACAGAATACTTGAAATAATCATACTTTAATCATAACATGAATAACTTGTAAGAGACATTATAGCTTGATATGAGTATCGCATTAACATGCTTGACCTCTACTAGTGAGCCTAACTTGAACATGAGAGTAAATAATAATCATACATGATCCCTTACCTTGACATGAATCACTCATAAGTGGTTAAAATCTTGAAATAAGGCTCAACTTAATACTTATAAAATCATAGATACTTTTCATGAATTTAAGACATGCTTGAAAGCCCTTAATCATCATGAAGTCACTTTACTTATAAATCATGTAATAATTCATCAAAAACTTGCGAATTATTGTCATGTAATTTTATCAAACACATGGTGGGTTCATGATACTTGTTCAAAATAATGCAACTCAAGAGTAAAGCAACAGAAGTAAACTCAATGCAAATCAATCCACCAATATTATAGTAAAATCTTCATTTAGAGTATTTTGAAATTCATCACAAAAGCCCATAATAATTCATAGTTTCATAGCTCAAATCATGCATAGTCTCAATAGATAAGAATCAATTCATGGAATAAGATTGAAATAGATATTCAAGCATAATCAATCAATACTTGATAAAATCTCAACATAATTTATGTTCATATTTCATAATAAAAGATAACCATAAGTAATACAACTTGAAGTCATGCAATTTTCATAAAAAGGACAGGTTGGGCTTCATGGGTGAAAGGACCCATGGATGAAGACCCATATACCTTAAACTTTAAATTTCTTTGAATAAACTTGAAGGAGACTTGAAGCTTGAGATTGGTTCTTGAGTTCCAAAATTTATCTTTAAATCCTTTAATTTAATAAGAAATTTGATAAAGTCTTGGAGAGGTTTTTAGAGAGGGTTTTGTGAGTTATAGAGTGAAAAAATGATTAAGTATGGAAGATTTCACGTTGAAATGGGCATTGGGCTATAACCCCAATGCCCTTGAACTAAGTTGGAAAAACAGGGCATGAAATGCATTTGTCTGTGTCCTTGGCGCGATGTGGACCAAATGCGGAGCACAAGTTAGCCAGTGGCGCATCCCAAGAGCGTTGCGGCTTGGGCGCGAACAGCGACCGAAAATCGTAAAATTAACGAAAATTATTTTTTACTGTGGGTCTTTTAAAATCTGGGTTATACCCGTTTCTCACTCAATTTTATCTACCGATCAAGAATATGAAATCAGATTTCTAAAATCACGTACGAATTTTGAGATATATAGAAATTATGATTATGGGGCATTCCGAAGCACTTGAGGATTGTTTCAACTTGATAGTTGACGACTTTAGTAGTTTTCTTCCACTATTGATAAGGGAAGGACTAATCCAGATTTTAGCATTATGTCTCAATCAATATTTCATCTAAATCTCTTTAATAATTCATTCCTTTTAAGACCAGTGAGGCTATTCATTAGATTGTTTGTTATCTGATGCACTGACGGAGGTGGCCTAATCTCAACTACACAAACTAAATGCACCTATGACCCGTGAATATCAATGGTTGTTTTGTAATGGTAATGTTTGGTCCCAGCTCTTATGTACTTGATTGTTCAGTGTGTACTTTCCATCTACCAAGACATAGATAAATATGAAGAAATCACATCAAAGTCTAAGCTTTCATGATTTTCACCTATCTTGTTAAATGTTTTTCTGTTTAAATCCCCACGAAGACATTACCAATTCTAGATGATTGAGTTTCATTTTAAAACTCATATTTATAAGTAAAATGCATGACCAAATAATTCTATGTCAAGAGATTACTAAAGCATATCGAATATCTAGAATATATTGTTGCTGATTTGAAACTTTAAAGGCAAAACCTTTTAAGATATTACAATATATGACTCACCAGACTCTAATTTATTTAATTTTTTATCTGTTGGAGATTCAAATTTATGCACTTACAACATGAACACATTATTATTTCTATAAATAGAATTATTATTATTCTACTATATCAATAATTTAACTTACCATGGGACACATGTGCAATGTACGTGCCCAGGACTAGTGATATTAAAAAATAACAAGGTGATGTGAGAAAAATATTAAATGAAAAAGGAGAGTTATAGGTGTTGATCAGAGTGATGCTACTACTTTAGATTGACTATTGATTGCTTTCACTTCTGAGCAAAATCGCAACCACAATGGATGTTGATATATATCACACCATAATTCTACACCCTAGCATGTCCATCACTCGAAAATGATTTTTTGTCCCAAGTGAGTTCTTGGCCTAACATATTACTGAGTGAAAGAATAAACTCAAATACGAAAGCTTTAAAAGATACATGCTTATTAACTCATTTAAATGCACTGACTCTCTACCTTTAGATGTTACGATCCAAACTATGGCCTAGACGTGACATGGCGAATGGGGGACCCGAAGGGACTCCAATCAAGCCTTCATACATATCATCACACATCCTTAGTCGCGGAAGCAATTTAAGCAATAAAAACAAGATAATAAAATAAGGGTAAGGGGCTAAGGGAACCATTTCATATCATTAAACATCAAGAGTCAAAGAGCATCAAGCTTATAGCATAATTACATAGCTTGTCCAACAAAACTTCTAGACATAGAACATAGTGGGGGCCAAGACAAGAAATCGGGCTCACCCTCATAATCATAAGAATACAACAAAAGAAAAGAGTCTTTACATAGCATGAAATCAATAGTTGTTGTCCTCGGAGTTGAGGACTCATCGGATCTTGCTTCAAGAGATAGTACTATCCACATAGAGGAAGAGGATGATCAAACGGAGCTCCGGTTCCTACATGGTAAATCCTGCAGCAATAGAGTATGCGTTAGTACGTTTAAATGTACTAAGTATGTAGGATACAATGCACCAAGAGATAGGCAACATAATCAAAATGCATAATTAGGCAATAGTTGAGCATATAGTAATATGGCATGAATGAATGATACTTGAAGTAAAGATGCTTATATAGAACATATCACATGTGTAGCACAAGACCATCATTATAAAGTCCAAGGCCTACCATCCCCTTAGAAAGACAATTGAGGTACTAACCCCTCAATTGGTTGATGGTTGCCACATCCTACCATCCATGGTGATTAAGGGTTTGCACCCTCTCAACAAGGCCACCAAGGCTTGGTACCCCCTCGTCTAAGTGATTGAGACATGGCACCCTCTCAACAAGGTGGTTGAGGCATAGCACCCCCTCAACAAGATGATCAACCAGCAACATCGTAGTCACTTATTATGTATTCAACACATACATATATTACTTCCATCATCATAAAGCCACTGGTTACGACCTAAAAATTGGCATGATGGTACTTGCTCAATCCCACCAGAACAAGTCAGCCTTAACTCAAAGAGATAATAAACATATCGCGCGGAAGTAATTAACTACAGTAGATAACTAAAGCTGAGAATTTCCATAAACTTAAATACCACCCAAAGATTTGGTTGTCACGTGTACAAGCCACTAACAATACAGAAAATCAAAGAAATACAAGTCTAAATTGTCCTTCTTCTCGAATAAAACAAGCACAGAAGAAATAGGAACAAGAGAGTCAGCCAGATGACAACAACTACCTCTCTATGTCTCCTGGGAAGCCTCGGAGGATCAAGGAAATACTATTCATTATCCGGGCTCACTACCTACACAAGTGTAGAAGCAAGGGGTGAGTACCAAATACCACGCAGTACAAAGCAAGTCAACTAACAAAAGAAAGGAAGTCTAATAGAATACACAAACTCCTTTCATCCCAATCGATCTTTACGACTACAACCTACATAGAAAGTTATTCCAACCCAGTAATACATAATAAATAATACATAATAAAGATGGTATTTCACCATATCACAATTCCAAAGCACAAGCTAAAAATGATAGCACAATCAATCATAAGA
Organism: Solanum clarkiae; assembly: GCA_011800125.2. Classification (NCBI taxonomy): domain Eukaryota; kingdom Viridiplantae; phylum Streptophyta; class Magnoliopsida; order Solanales; family Solanaceae; genus Solanum; species Solanum clarkiae. Next base: position 17,801 of record JAABOM020018723.1, read on the forward strand.
ATAACATCATGCTATGAAATAATATACAAGGGTGAAATTCAATGCTTATGTAATAATCGCCGGCAAAGACCTCGACATTTCAACATCACTGAAAAATATCTCAACATCACATCATCACTGGCAAAAACCTCGGCATGACAATATCATCATAAATTCACCGGCAAAGACCTCATCATCACAATATCATCATAAAGTTTTCAACATCATAATTTCGCCGGGAAAGACCTCAGCATTATATCTCGACCGGTAAAGACCTCGGTCCCAATACTTTCCATCTCACTCATATCAATATCCGAAATCAATGTAAATATGAATGTCATGGAATGACTGAACATGATATGAATTTCACAGAAAAATCCACCCCAACCACAACAATATATATATCAAAAGTATAGAATTCTCATCACTTAGCCACATTTATCAATTCAAGTACCACAATAAAACGCCAATTCAAATTTACATTTTTAATCATCTCATCTCTTATAATATTAAAATATTTCACGTATCGCACGTAGGAGAAAGAAAAAGTTGAGAATACTACGAGAATTACAAAGTTTTGAAAAGTCCACTTGCCTTAGTCAAGTCGTGATCAACCTAACATTTGGCCTTTCCTTTTTGAATGAAATCCGCAGCACCACGATTAAGTAAAATAAATTATCAACATAAGATTTTAAAACTACCAACACCTAAACTACTATATGTCTAGATTAGGTCCAAAGACTTGCCAAAATCTATTTTCAAAATTCCAAGTCCATGATTAAGTCTTTATGTCTCCAATAACATTACTTTATGACATTAATATAATACAACATATCTAATATTTATTTTTCGATATGTCTAAATTTAAATCATAATATAAGAAAGGATAACA
>JAABOM020018734.1:0-18670 GCA_011800125.2 Solanum clarkiae
CAACTTGCAACACCATAAATATTTTCATAAATTCAATGTATATATACAATCCCTTAATCATCATAAAGCCCCTTGACTTGTAAACCATGTAATAGATTATTAATAACTTAAGAATCCTTGTCAAGACATTTTACTAAACACTTGCGGGTGTGTAATGCTAGTTCAAAATCATGCAATTCAAGAGTGAAATGATATGAGAAAACCCAATGTAAATCAACCTACTAAGATCTAGTAAAATCCTTATGTAAGATACCTTGAAGTCCATCATCAAATCTCATAATAGATCATAGTTTCATAGCCCAAAACATGCATAGTCTCAATAGACAAAACTAATTCATAGTATAAGCTCGGAATAGGTAAACATGCATAATCCATCAACATTTCATAAAACTCCAACATAATTTATAATCAAAATCCATAATAAAAGATACTTATATATGATAAAACTTGAAAACATGTAATTACATAAGAAGGGAGGTTGGGCTCCATGGGCGAAAAGACCAAATGGATGAAAGTCACATACTTTAAACTTGAATTTTCTTGATGTATGCTTGAACGAGACTTGAAGCTTGAATGGAGTTTTTAAGATCCAAAATTATGCTTGGGATACTTGAATTTGGATAAAATATTTAGTTAAGTTTTAAAGAGGGTTTTGAGAGGATGCACAATGGATAAGGAAATTTTGCAAAAATTATTTTTTTTACTACAGGTCTTCTAAAATTATACCCAATTCCTATTCAATTTTGCCCCCTGATCAAGAACATAAAGTTGAATTTTCGATACCACTTGCGAATTTTGAGATATATAGAAATTACGATTATAGGCATTTCTAAAGAATATCTTTTGGGCATTTTTTTGGGAGTTTCGCCAATGTGGAATTAGTTATAATGTTGAAATGCTTGTTTTGCAACATCTAGAACTTGCCCAGTTTGTTTTGAGGAGTAACATGGTTGATTCAAGAATAGGAAAGGACCTTATACCCTCTTTGGTTCCACTTAATCCATTTGACCATAGTGACATCCCTTGATAATGAAATGAATCCTTAATGAAGCTATTTTGAGCCTTGATCCCTTCTTTGGCAACCTATAACCTTGACTTATGTTTCATAAAGAAAATTCCTTCTAGTTTCCTACCGATCCCTCCTTGAGCTTGAAATGTTGAGTGGTGGCAAAAGGCTAAGTTGGGGGTGTTAGTAGAAAAAAAGAGGTATCTCCCATTGAATAGTTAGAAAAAGAGGGTCAAGAATGAAATAAAGACATTGAGGAGTCCTATAAATAAATGAAAAGAAAAAAGTAAAAAAACAATGCTTGAAAATGAAGGACCCTCCAAAAAATTATTGTGAAAAAGAGGGCAAAAGAGAGACACTTAGGATGATTAATCAAAAGCAAAAGAGATGTCAAAAAGGAGATGTATGTAAAAGGGACCAAAAGAACCTTTGAGCCTGAAAAGAACATGTAGAGTTTGAAGGGCAGAGCCACCATTGACCATATGCTATCCTACCCAATCTTTGCCCTAAATTACAGTCTTACCAAAGCCCTATAGGATCCTAGTCCATAAGAAAGTCAAGTTAACTCCGATCGAGAATCGGTTGAAGCTTACATGCTATTTCTCATTAGGGAGAGTAAGAGTTGAAGAGATCCTTTGGGAACAATGTCATAGTTTTGCTATGTTCAGATCTTCTTTTGCGTGAGGGCAAATAGTGATGAATTTATGTAGTGATTAGTAGCTATATAAGCAATTGTGAGCATAGCCGTGTTTTCATTACTCCTTAGTCATTCCTCGAGGCTTAAAAGTCACGTAAGTGGTTTGTAGAAGTTTGAGAAGGGATGAAAAAGGTGAAGATGTATGTGTTGCTCCCTGTGGTCCTATTTGCGAGCTTTGAATTGGATAGATTGATGGTTGATTTGCTTGAAGGCAAGCAAAGGCTTAAGTTGGGGGTATTCCTGAGTCCATATTTCAGACTCATTTTGGGGCTAGCTTGCAAAGAAATATTGCCCTTAATGTGCTATTATTTCCAACATTTGACAAATATACATGTGCTATGATAGGAAATGGGATTAAAATTGCACAAATGGACAATACTTGGTGAAATCCTGGAAAGGGAACAAAAGTACAGAAAGGCGGAGAAAAGTGATACGCCAACATACTCAGCGATCCGCCGAACACTATTGCAGGAAGCAAGGTTCCATATCAAGCCAAGAAGGTAGTTAGACTCGATATCACAAAGCATTTTCGGTGCACTGCCAAATTGCAAAAGTGATCACCTAAAGTTGCACCACTCAAAGCCCCAAAACACTGACAAGAAAGCGATATGATGGATATTTTGGCACATCACCAAATTGGATTGGCAAAACGAAGAGTCATTGCCTAAAGTTACAGAAGAAGAAGCCTTTTTAAGGTGCAAAGGAAAGTGGTCAAGTGCACATTCAGCGCAATATCGGAGTGCTCAACGATGGTTGGCCTTGACCGTCGAATGGCATTTCGCAGCACAAACTTCCACACATCTTCATGGAGTATATAAGCAATTTTAGGAAGGACATTGCATATATAAGTTTGTACCATATTAGAACAATTAGTCTATAGTTGTAGTACATAGAACTTTCCTCTTAGAGTACAAAAAGGAGTTAGGGTTTTGAAGCTTTTGGGGATCAAAATTGGAGATGATTGGCTGGTTAGGATCAACTAATTTCTATTCAATTTTTGTTACCCATGATCGTTGCTGGTATGTTTGGATCAAATCTGTAATTTCTAGAATGTGTGGCTAAATCCCCCATGTTGGGGGTGTGCTACTGATATGGGATTTTGATTTATCTATTGAGTCTTTGATATTTTGACTTATCTATAGTTAGTTTGAGTTAATTTTATGTCTATTCCTATGTTTAATCTATAATTTCAAGGTTGCAAACTTGGGGTTTACTTTAGGTCTATGATTGTTGCTTTAGTCGGAATGATTAGAGTGTGGAATGGATATAATGGCTAGAAGCCTCTTGGGGTTTCAGTTGAAGTCCACAACCATATATTCAATGGCTAAGATATTAGGGGTCTTGCTGAGACTTCTTAGGCCAAGCGTGTCCTCGGTGGTCCGCTTATATTTTCTTAGTTGATTCATATGAAACACCCTTGTATCATAGCTGATATGGATTACAAGCAACCTAGCCTATTCACGTAATATCAACTCATTTAGTCAAATATCTTGACTCAACTGGTAGATCGGTTCCCATATTTTCACATCCCCTACATCTTTCCTTAATTGTTGTTTAAATTATTAGTTAGAACTTGTTTCGATCAATCAACATTTTGATCATTGAAACCCCCACATCCCAATTACTTTTCCCAATGAGTCACTTCTACCTTGAACCATGATTCCCTGTGGGATCGATCCTAACCTCTAAAGTTGGGTTATTATGCTGATGACGACTATCCCTACTTCCATTGAGTTGCCAAGTTGAGTGACATCAGAGCTGTTGTTGGATATTTAGATTTGTATGTATTGATCCCGTCTTTTATTATGCTATGTATTATGAAAGACTCCCTTAGTCCATTGTTCCCTCTTATGTGTTGAATGCTTGTTGTATGGATTAGGTGGAAGTCCTAAGCCTCTAAATTCCCCTATAACGTGAGTTATACTTACTTGCCCCTTAGACTTTATTTGCTATGTGATACATGCAAATCCTCTTCCCTATAACATCCCTATAGAGTAAGTCCAAAGTCTCATTTCCCCTAGAAATTTTGTGTTATTTTTGTTAACTTTTGCTTCCACAACTAAGGATGCATTATTCATGCTTAAGAGGCTTGTTTGGGGTTCCTTTGAGTTCTTAATTCTCAATGTCATGTCTAGGCCCTAGGTTTGGGTCGTGACAATCCCAACAAAAATTCTTCCATACCTCCGTGTTCCCAGGAGAAGAAATAAAATTGTTACCTTAGAAGATGACTCAAGAATAATTATGGATACTCATGAAGATATCCATAGACATACCACCACCTTCTTTAAGAACTATTATTGCTTAAAACAATGCTCTTTTCCTAGAACCAACATTGCCCTCAAGGGGCAGATGGATCGCTCTCCTGACACCCCTATCCAATACCTAGGGGGATCCCCCTCAGAGATACTAAAATCATCCAAGCTATCAAGTCCTTCAAGCCTCTGGACCTGATGGACTATCCTTTATTCTACCAAACATACTGGGACATTGTTGGTAAGCACACATTTTTGCATTGAGGCATTTTATCAAGCCACTATCCCTCCCAAGGCCAATACCACCCTCCTCTATTTAGTTCCCAAGATCCTAAACACCCAGAGCCTTGGGCACTTTAGACCCATTGGCCTTTGCAATACAACCTACAAGATCATTGCCAACAGAATCAAACCTCTCCTACCTTCCATCATAGGGACTAGTCAAGCTAGCTTCCTATCTAACAGAATGGCCTGATCATGACATAGTTGTCCAGGAGGTCATATCATATTTTGGGAAAATGATAGGTAAAAGGGCAACATGGCCCTCAAGATTGATTTAGAAAAAGCTTTTGATAGAATTGAATGATCATACATCAAGGATACCCTTGAGTTCTTCAACTTCCCCAAGAAGCTTATTATGTCTTACATCTCTTATAGCACTATCGAAGTCCTAATTAATGGAAGAAGGATTAAAGCCTTTCACCCCTCTTTAGGGATCAGACAAGGAGACCCCATGTCCCCTTACCTCTTTATCTTTTGCATGGAAAGGTTATCCAGGACCATTCTAAACTTTGTGCAACTTAAGGCCTGGACCCTTTTCCAGATTTGTAGGGTAGGACCTAAATTGTCCCATCTTTTCTTTGCTAATGACTTAACTGTCTTTGCTAGGGGCGATACAAAGAATTGAAACATCATTGTCTGTATCCTTCACCGCTTTTGGAAAGACTCAGGACAAAAAGTTAAATACACTAGATCTGGAGTTATCTTTTCCATAAACTACAGCCAAAGTAAAGAACAATGCACTCTATCCCTAGTCAATGTGGAAAAATAGTCCTTTGAAAAATACCTTGGTTTTCCTATTTTCAATAAAATACTTACCGATAGTGACTTTCAGTACCTCATTGACAACATGAGAAAACAATTGGCTGGCTTGAAAGTGAACACTCTCAACATTGCTGGAAGATTAGTTTTGGCAAAAGTCACACTTGGTGGCATCCCTCCCATGTCATGAGTTGCATTAAAATCCTTGAAGGAGTAATCAAGAGCCTTGAAAAGATTACTAGGGACTTCATTTAGCACTCTTCAAAAGAAAAGAAGAGAATGCACCTCTTGAAATAGGACATGGTATCTAGAGACAAGGACCAGGGGGTTTGAATAAAACTATGCTTAGAAACAGAGCCATCCTAAGACGCCTAGCAACGAGGCTGAGCCAGAACACCATTAACCTCGACACCTTTCTTCTTAAGAATAAATACAGAATCCATCTAATGCATGAGCCTAGTCATAATAGCTTCCATGCTTTCTAGAACTTGGAAGAATATCCAAGAGCCTGGAAGGATATTTCTGAAGCAATAAGAGGGGTGTTCCACAATGGGGCCATGGTGAACTTTTATAATGACACCTGGATACCCTGTATACCCCCACTTAAGCAATATATATGGAGGCCTCTAAAGAGAGAAGAGGAGCATATGATTGTGGCTGAACTTAGGATGAACAACAAATGAGAACTTGACAAGATCTCCTTCCTCATCCCCACCAAAATTTGTCAAATTATCAAAGAAATAAACATTAACAATAATGCTACTAGTGATGATAAAAGAGTATGGGGTCACCAGAAATTGTCTCTTCTGCACTTCTTCATCTTATAAGCACATCAAAGAGAGAGCCTAAGTCTTCAATCAGCCTGAAGGAGACTTCAAAGAAATCTACACATCAAACATCCTCAACAAAGTCAAAACCTTTCTTTGGATCCTTCTCCACTAGAGGACTAAGAAAAATCAGACTACACAATCTAGGTTTGTCTATCTTACCTTCCTTCTAGATTATTGGGCACCCAAAGAAGACATCACTCAATTTTTCTTCCAATACCATATTGCAAAATCATTTTGGGTGGAAGTCCATAGAAGAAAGTCAACAATTGGCTTTCTAGATAGAAGTATCCTAACACGTATTGGATAAACTGCTAGAAGGCCATGAAAAACATGGTTGTCAATATCTATCTTCCATGGGGCACTTTCCTACCCTTTTACCTATTGGAAAATCAGGAAAACAACGAATAAAAATATCTTTGAGCAAAAATAGAAACATGTCTCCTTTGACACTATGTATGGCATGGCAGCAGAGTATATCGTAATTACTGCTAAGAACATTATTATACCATCCCCTCGCAACACTATCCATGTGAAATGGAAACCACCTAATGAGGGACTAATTAAACTAAACATTGATGGGGCCATAAGGAATATGCCGAGACCCGGGGGCTTGGGTGGTACTTTCAGGGAACACACTGGAAAATAGATCCTAGATTTCAATAGTGCCTTCACTTAGATGAACCACTTGAGGCAGAACTTAAAGCAATCAAGTGCGGGCTCCAACTAGCTATTCAACATAATATCATTCGACTACAAATTGAAACAGATGCAGTGGCAGCCTTGGAGAGCATCAAGTCGGGTACAACTCATTTTGATAACCTTATCTTTGATTGCAGGTCATTATTGAGTTGTTCGCAGCATGGGATGTGTTCAGGGAATAGAACCAAGTAGTTTATCTGATAGTAAAGAAAGGTTCCAAGTATGACCGTTTTGGGACGTAAAAGTTTTTGTACTTCCTCCACTATTTATACAATAGAATCTATGGATAGAAAATTTAGGAACTAGTTTCTCTTGGAAAGGCACTATTCCAAGAATATCCTATTCGGGTCAGGACGTGGCCTTAGGACAATATTTTGATGACAACATTATTGTCGACTCTTATGGGTTGTTAGCATCTAGGCAATGACCTTAACAATTCATATATATATATATATATATATATATATATATATATATATATATATATATAATATCCTTTCATGACTAAAAAATATTTTAATTATATTTCATAAGTATTATCTTGATTTTTCTTAAATTTCATGATTTTAAATGTCCAGAATTGGGGATTTTTTTTCTTTCATTTCAAAACTTTAATGATGATTTCTTATTCAATTTGAGCTCGATTTGAGTGAAATTTTCACCTACAAGCTCCATTTTTTTGTGTATTACTTGATTATAAAGTCAATTTTCAGATTCAAGAACTTCAAATTTTATTCCTAATCTTGACCATTTTATCCCTAAGTCTAATTCATGTCAATATGGTTATCAAAATTTACCTTTTTACATGTAGTATCTATTTTTATAGTGATTGATTAATTCGGAGATTATTTTGAGGTTTAAGTTGATTGAAAGCTTGTTCAAATACGGTTTCAGCATCGAGGTACGTTCAATAATCTTTTTGAGATTGGATTTTATTTATTGGACATGTTCATATAATAATTATAAGATTTATATTGAATGATGAGCCAATGGCATGATATGATATAAGTTGATGATAATGTGATATCGATTATGCCAAAACTAAGTAAATGATAATCCTATTGTTAAACTGAGATGAAATCATGAGAGTTGAGAGGATTATGTATATAATTATATTAATATGGGGCTTGTGTTAGATGTTGGATAAGTGTTAATCAATTAGAGATAATTATGATAAACTTGAGATTTATGAGCTTACTTAGGTACTTGTGGATCCTTGTTCTATTGACATCTAGATTATTAATGAGATAATGATGATATGAGACATAATGATGGCCTTGAGGTACTAGTTGATACACATGATATAGCCCATTTGATGTGATGGATATTGTACATATTAGTTGTCATTCATATGTCTATTATGTATATTCTTGAAAGGATGCATTTGTATGCACAAATATTATAAATGACTAATTACATTGGTATGCACATATCTTATTCTTGATTGTCTACATTAGTATGCACACATCTTATTGCATCTGTACCATTTGAGACATTATTATATATTGGGACTTTTTGTTATATGGCCTGCGAGTCACTGAAACACTTCAGTATTAAGGCCTACGACACCTTGAGATACTTCTGATTATGGCCTGCGATACCTTGAGATATTTAAGTACATGGCTTGCAACATCCTCGGGTTCTATCTGGTAGCTTTGGCTCGATAGAAGTGTACATTAATCCTGCAACGATCATAATTCCACCTCATACATAGTCTGGGATGTGTATATTGCATTGCATTGCATTATTGATTGAATTTACTCTCTTTACTTGCTTATATCCATGTTTATATTGTGTACTAACCTTTGGTTGCAGATGGTAGAGACTCTTAGTTATTACATACTTGTTCTATTTCTCTTACCCAGTCGGTTAAACCTACTGGGTACATTTTGGTGTACTCATCCCTACTTTGTTTTCTTCCTGTAGATTGAGCATAGAGACTCATACAGGGTAATTTATTTACTCTGACAGAGCTTTCTTTAATTACCTAGGTGCTAGCAGTGAGGCTCAAACTTTGAGTCATTGTGGATCTTTGAGACTTCTTTAAGTGTTTTGTTATCATACTCTATATAAGTTATTATCAATTTTTTATTCCATTCGAGACTATTGTATTTACTCTATTATTCCACTTTAGATGTTTTTGTGCTCATGGCTCTAGGTTTTGGAATCTCGTATGTTTTATTTTAAAGGTTTCTGTTTTACTTTGTTTTCTTTAGTTGTGATTCGATTTTGGGTTGTGACAAGTTTGGTACCAGAGCTCTAGGTTCATTGGGCTCATGAACAAGGATAGGGTGTCTTGTAGAGTCTTATGGACTAGTGTGTAGATGTCCACACCCATCTTTGAAAGGCTACGAGGCATTTGATAGGAAAATCTTTCATGTCTTGCTTCTATTGATGCATTTCTTTATATCACATGTTTGAAAATATCTAATCAACTCCTTCTGCACATATACTGACTACTAGATCCCATCGATCTGTGAGAGAGCCTGTGTCAACTGATGTAGCTCCCACTCGAGGTCGAGTTAGAGTTCGTGATAGGGCCAGGGGCCAAGGATTTGCTAGAAAGGTAGATCCTCTCCAGAGGACAGACTAGATCAGTTTCTCTAGAGCTTGCTTATGAGCTAATGGGGTCTACAGATCCTATTTTACCACCCTCAGCCTCGGATGTTACACCCTCGATTCAGGAGTTCCTCTTGAGGGTATTGGCTAGATTGGATAGAGCACCTCCTACCCCAACTAACATTGAGGTACTAGTTTTTATTACACCGGTGGAACCTTCTATAGCTCCGTCTGAGCCAGCAATGATTCATGTGGGTCCTTCTTCAGCTCCAGCAGATCCTCCTATGACTGCTATGATTTCGTCTTAGACATCTCAATCAAGTTTGGGTTCTAGGCTTTAGAGTTTGTCTATTAGCCATCTATTGCACCACCCTAACTTATGGTGCCACCATCTTCTACCAGTGCAGCCATATCCACACCTAAGTAATAAAGCTTTGAGCAATTTGTGTGATTGGCTCCCTTGAGGTATTATGGCACCCCTGGCGGTAGAGCTTATGATTTTCTATTGATGTTTCAGGACCAATTCTGCAATTTGTCTATTCTCGAGTCATATGGAGTTGGTTATACCTCTTATCAGTTCATCGACCTAGCCAAGGAGTGGTGGAGGTCACTTTTGGCTTGTCAACCTGTTGGATCTCCAGCTATGACATAGGAGCAGTTTATATCGGTATTTATGGAGGGCTTCGTGCCATATATCCTTCAGGACAATAGGGATGAGTTTAATAAGCTTCAATAGGGCTCTATGTCTGTTTTTAACTATGAGGCCAGATTTCATACATGGTCTGGATATGCTCTCAAGCATCCCTACTAAGTTTAAGAGGACTCGTTACTTTGCCAAGGGATTGGCAAGGTATCTTCAGGAGGCTACAACTTTCTTGGTTCTGGCTCGAGGCACATTTTAGAGTGTAGAGGATCATGCTTATATGATAGAGCGCATCAGGCATGAGAGACAGTGTGGAGAAAAGAGCTCATACTAGCACAACCATTTTAATGGAAACCCGCTGTGTGATAGGGAGTTTTAGAGGCAAGGCCATTAGGGTCGGGCAGTCCACGCAGCTATCTGAGCTTCTAATAATGTTGATAGGCCCTGATCTACTCAGGTGGGCCATGATAGTTCCTTCGGTGTGCCCAGGCATAGTGGCTTTTCAAGGTAGCCATCTCAGAGGAAGGAGACAAGGGGTTGTTATCATTGTGATGAGATAGGGAACTTGGCCCATTATTGTCCTCACCATTCACCTCCTACTTAGGCTTAAAGTTTTCAGATAGCTCATCCAACTCAAGCACCGGCACCTAGAGACACACCCGATGCTATGAGGGGTGGTACTAGATGGGGTGATGGTATAGCGAGAGGTGGCATTCATGGTGGCCTACAGGCTAGTGTCGAATGTAGATTTTGTTATGATGTTCTATTTATAGTCAAGGCAGAGGCCTCAAATGCGATTATCACAGGTATGGTCCGAGTGTGCCAATGCTTAGCTTCAGTATTATTTGATCCAGGCTCTACTTATTCCTATGTATCAACCTATTTTATTTCTTATATTATATAATGTGTGAGCCGCTTGTTGAACCTATCTGTATTTCCACCTTGGTAGGTGAATCTTTAGTGGTGAATCATGTATATCGGGGATGTATTGTAACTTTTATGGGGAGAGATACTGTGACTTGATATTGTTAGATATGGTTAACTTAGATGTGATTTTAAGCATGGATTGGTTGACACCTTAGCATACTATTCATGACTGCCATGGGAATACCCTGAACTTATCTTGCCCCGACTTACCCTCAGTTAGTGCGGACTGGAGTGCCTAGCCCCTATCCGAAGGGTTTTATTTCTTATAGCCATGCTTTTCGATTGATGGAGAAGGGATGCTCAGCATATTTGGCTCATGTTCTAGCCTATTCTCATGTGCTAACATCATTGGAGACTACAATAATTGCTAGAGAGTTTATGGGTGTATTTTTGACTGACTTACCTGGTGTTCCTTTGAACTGTGATATTGAATTTGTTATTGATATGGATCCAATCACTAAGCCCATATCTATTGCTCCTTATTAGATGGGCTCGATTGAATTAAAGGAGTTGAAGGAATAATTGCAAGATTTGTTGAAAAAGGGATTTATTCATCTGAGCATATCCCCTTGGGGTGCTCCTACATTATTTGTGAAGAAGAAGGATGGCACTATGTGTATGTGTATGTGTATTGACTATCGCCAGTTGTACAAAGTGGCCATCAAGAACAAATATCCTTTGCCTCACACTGATGATCTTTTTGACCAGTTGTAGGGTGCCTCAATATTTTCAAAGATTGATTTGAGGTCTAGCTTTCATCACTTGACAGTTCGGGAGTCTGATATCCCAAAGATAGCTTTCTAGACCATTATAAGCATTATGAGTTCGTGGTTATGTCTTTCAGGTTTACAAATGCCCCATCTGCTTTTATGGAGTTGATGAACCAAGTGTTCAAGCCCTATTTAGATATCTTTGCGATCATGTTTATCAATGATATCTTTGTTTATTCCAAGAATGAGGCCAATCATGTTCATCACTTGAGGGTTGTACTTCAGAGATTGAGGAAAGAGAAGTTGTATGCATAGTTCTCAAAGTGTGAGTTTTGGCTCGGGTCTGTGGCTTTCCTCGGGCATGTGGTGACTAAGGATCATATTATGGTAGATCCGACCAAGGTAGCAGTTGTTCATGAGTGGGCTAGGTCTACTTCAGTGACAGAGATTTAGAGTTTCATTAGGTTGGTGGGGGTATTATTGACGGTTTGTTCAGGGATTCTCCTCTATAGCAGCCCCATTGACTAGATTGACTCAGAAGGATGTGGCATTTCAGTGGACTGATGAGTATGAGGTGAGATTTTAAAAGCTCAAGGAATTTTTGACTTTAACACCTATTCTTGCCTTAGCCGAGGAGGGAGTACCACTTGTGGTTTATTGTGATACTTCTAGTGTAGGTTTGGCTGGTACATTGATGCAAAGGGGGAAGATGATAGCTTATGCTTATATACAACTAAAGGTGCATAAGAGAAACTACCCTACCCATGCTTTGGAGTTGGCTACAGTTGTGATTTTGTTAAAGTTGTGGTGACATCATCTTTATGGGGTGTATTGTGAGATCTTGACTGGTTATTAGAGTCTCAAATACCTCTTTTCTCAACCTAATCCGAACATGAGATAACGTAGGTGGTTGGAGTTGCTTAAGGCCTATGATATTTCTACTCTATATCACGGTGGGAAGGCCAACATAGTGGCAGATGCTTTAAGCCGAAAGGCTACTAGTATGGGGAGTTTGGCATTCTTAAGGGCTGAGGAGAGGCCATTTGCTTTAGAGGTTCAGTCACTTTCTAGACGGATGGTTCTTGTGGATATTTCTTCTCCTCAGAATATATTGGCCTTTGTTGAGGCTAGATCTTCCTTGCTAGATCAAATATGTAACCATAAGTTTGAGGATCCCAGATTGTGCTTGATTCGTGAAAAAGGGTTGAGAGGTGAAGCCAAGGTGGCTATTATTTATTCTTATCGTGTTTTGAGGATAAATGGTAGAGCTTGTGAGCCTAAGGTTAGGGATTAGGTGAGATTGATATTAGAGGAGGCCCATTGTGGTAGATATTTCATTAATTTGGGTGCGACAAAGATGTACCACGATCTAAAACAACATTATTAGTTGTTTGATATGAGGAGAGACATAGCGGACTTCATGGAAAAGTGTTTGAATTATCAACAGGTTAAGTATGACTACCAAAGACCTGGTGGATCAATGTAAAGGATGCCCATACCCGAGTGGAAGTGGGAAAGAGTGACTATGGATTTTGTTACAGGATTTGCCATGGCCTTGGGCAAGTTTGACTCAGTTTGGGTTGTCGTTGATCATTTGACCAAGTCAACACACTTCTTACCGGTGAAGACTAGCTACAGTGCAGAGCAGTTGGATAGGGTGTATATCTAGGATGTGGTTAGATTGCATGGTGTGCCTGTGTCTATAGTATTTAACAGAGGGTCTGTGTTCACTTCCCATTTTTGGTGGGCTCTACAACGTGGTTTGGGTACTAGTATGGATTTGAGTTCATCTTTCCACCCCCAGAAGATGGATAGTTTGACCACACTATTCATGTGTTTGGAGGACATGGTTGGGCTTATGTGATAGATTTTTGGGATCGGTGGGACCAAATTTACCATTGGCAAATGGCACCATTTGAGGCCTTGTATAGTCAGAGGTGTAGATCGCCCATTTTGACTCAGGCTCAAGAGATGTGTTGAGTGTGGATCTACTCAGAGATGCGATAGATCGGGTTAGTTTGATTCAGGTAGACTATTGAAAGCTCAGAGTTGCCAGAAAAGTTATTCTGAATGGAGGACTATGCCTCTTGAGTTCTTGTTGGTAACAGTGTTTGGCTGAAAGTATCACCCATGAAGGGTGTGATGAGATTTGAGAAGAGGGGCAAGCTCAGTCCCTGATTCATTGGCCTATTTGAGATTTTAAGGACAATTGGTAAGGTGGGCTATGAGTTGGCTTTATCACCGAGATTATCTTTAGTGCAACTTATTTTTCTATGTTTCAATGCCCCGTCGTATATTCCAGATGAATCTCATGTGATTTCTTATGATTTAGTTAAGTTGGGTTCAGACTTGTCTTATGAGGAGGGGCCGGTAGCTATATTAGACAGGCAGGTTCAGAGATTGAGATCTAAAGGCATACCTTCAGTGAAGGTTCAGTGACATCACCGTCCTATTGATGAGGCTACTTGGGAGTTAGAGTTAAATATGCGGGCCAGATATACTCGCCTTTTTTAGGCTCCAAGTACTTTCTTTTCCCTTATGTTTGAGGACGATCATTATTTTTAATGACATGTAATGACCTGATTGATCATTTTTGAGCTTGTCTATGAGAATTACTATTTTACCCTTCCTTAAGTTATTTTGGGCTTATTTTGAATTATGTGTATTCTTGGAACCAACATCCTGAGTTTTAAAAATTGAAAATATGAGTTTTGGTATTTTTGAAAGCTTAAATTATTGAAAAAGTGAGTTTTTGTGCCATTTTGTGTTTTGAGGGTTGGATCAGAAGTCTGTCGATTCCATCAGCTCTGAAATGTCGAATATGGTCTAGGAGAAGTTACAAAATTAAATTCGGAGTTAAAATGAAGTTTTTAGGCACAAAGTTGCTTTTTTATTTTTTCTAGAGCTAAAGTTTGACTTTGGTCAATATTCAGAGTTCAAAAGCCTGGATCAAAATTATGACAATTCTAGTAGTTCCTGATGGTAAAACTAACACTAGAAATGATCTCATCATAATTTTTGGAGTTGCCAAGGTCAGTTTTTGTATTTTGAATTTTTAAACTAGTTTATTTGACTTGCATTGGTAAATATGTCATGCAGATATCGAAATTGAATTCTGATTATTTCGTTGAGTCGAGATCGCCGTTTCTGGTGTGAATACATGTTTGGTTAGTGAAATTCTATTTTGTAATGTGTTTCCAGTGCCCTTTCCGATAATTAGATAGACTTGTGTTTAGCTGTTGCAGCTCCCACTTATACTTTGCATACGTGCACTGGGCTCCGCACTTGCGGAGGTGTACCTGACACTACTCCGCGTCCCTGGTCCAAGCTTCTGCATTGGCGGAGGTCAGTGATGCAACCCTCCATGTTTGTGGGCTTTGCTCTAGGGTACTTGTGGAGCCTTGTTCTATTGACATAATGATTATTGATGAGACAAGGATGTTATAAGAAGTAATGATGATCTTGAGATACTAGTTGATACACATGATATAACTCATTTGATGTGCTGGCTATTGTACACATCAGTTGTCATTCATATTGCTATTATGTATATTCTTGAAAGGATGCATTGATATGCACATATCTTATAATTGACTAATTGCATTGGTATGCATACATCTTATTCTTGATTGGTTGCATTGGTATGCACACATCTTATTCTTGATTGTTTGTATTGGTATCACATATTTTATTGCATCTGTACCATTTGACACATTATAATACATTGAGATATTTTATTATATGGCCTGCGACGCCTTGAGACACTTCAGTATGAGGCCTGCGATGCCTCGAGATAATTCTAATTATGGCTTGTGATGCCTTGAGATATTTGAGTACATAGCTTATGACGCCCCCTGATTCTGTTTGGTAGCTTCGGATTGATAGATGTGCACATCGACCCTGCAACGGTCGTGATTCTACCTCATAGATGGCCTCCGACCCCATTGCATTCATTGCATTGCATTGCATCATTGATTGAATTTACTCTCTTTACTTGCTTATATCAACATTTATATTGTGTACTAACCTTTGGTTGCAGGTGGTAGAGAATCTTAGTTATTACATACTTGTTTGATTTCTCTTACCCAGTCAATTTATCCTATCGAGTATATTTTGATGTACTCAACCCTACTTTGTTTCCTCCCCACAAATCAAGCACAAGGTAGTTGATTCACTCTAGTAGAGCTTTCTTCAGTTATCTAGATCTTAGCGGTGAGGCTCAGACCTCGAGTCATCGTAGATCTTTGAAACTTCTTTTATTACTTTTTTTTCAGACATTGTATCAGATATTATCAGCTTTGTATTCCGTTTGAGACAATTGCATTTACTTATTATTCCACTTTAGATGTTGTTGTACTCATGACTCCATATTTTGAGATTTCGTATGTTATGTTGTGATTGTTTCCGTCTTACTTTATTTTCTTTAGTTGCAATTCGAATTTGGATCATGACACGAAATAGTCCAAATAAATTAGCAATCTATATGAAAGATATTAAACAAGAACGATAAAATAAGTTCTAAAGAAAATAAAGAGAATAAGTCTAAAATGACAACACTTGAAATGACAGAGATATCGAGTCCCACAAAAATCAACAAAATGAATCTGCCCTTGTTTAAATGTTGTGAACTGGCTCTAATGGATGAACTGAGTGTTGAACCAAGATTCGACCTGTAGCTAATCTTTGAAAATGAGAACACAAGCAGTGGAAAAATAAATTTCATGTAACTCTGTTTGTGCCTTGAGGAATTAGAGAAAATTGACAGTACAAGAATAATTCCTAGGATTACAAGAAAAGAGGAAAATAATAATGTTGCCCAATAATTAAGAAATTGTGTGCCTGCAATTTGATCGGACCAAACCATAAATAAAAAAAATGAAGAGATTGTTGGTTGATTCAACTTGTGGTGGCTTCTCAACTTGCTTTATTGGCGGATTGAATTTAGGTTTAGGAAATAATAGATAATAGAATCAATCCAATAAGGTTGCTGGTAAAAAGCTCTGATTTGAACAAAATCTAGATGGAAGTGTTGAATGAATCTTGAAATCTTGGAGTCAAAATTAACGACTAATCAATGTTTTTTTGAAATTCATGACAATAGAAAAATTTAGATTTTTGTCCAAAAGATTCATGAGCTACAAGAGAAATCCAAATAATGTCAATTAATTGTAACACCTCACCTCTTACGATACTAGTACTATGCAAATAAAACATGATATGGCTTTGTAAAATTAGCGCCAATTTTTAAAAGTGCTTGAATCTCAAATTAGAGGGCGATATGTATGTCTAACGCTGAAGAGGGTCGAGTGTAAATAAGTTTTATGTCAAATTCAGGAGATCATGACCCTAAACAAAGTGAGAGAATTGAATTGCTTATAGGACTTAGGAAGCTAGCAGGTAATCACCTACTTGCTTAGCTTATATTTGCTAGCTAAACGGAGACGAGGCCCGATGTTGAATTTGTCCAAGTCCGATTATGAATGAAGTCCGTGTTAAGGGTGTAACTTTAACTCGTGTTTTACCATCGTAAATGGGCAATACATACAACACAAGATGAATAATAAAAGGGCCCAAGTACATCACAACCCACTTGACTAATTGGGCCCAAAACTAAGTAAGGAGAAAAGGGAGAAATGGGTAGCCAAGGCCCAATCAATTTGAACCCAATAAGGCCCAAGTGGAAGGGGCAAGGAGCTGCATCACAATCTTGGTAAAGTAAGCCTAAAAATACCTTAATAGGTTGGCCAAATTCCCCCATTAGAAAGGGTTTAAAACAACTCCCATAAGTCATTTTCAACTTGAACAAAAAAAATATTTGATTGTTCTCCAAGATTTCTCTCAAGTCTTTCTTGACTTTGTAAAGCAGCCAAAGGAATATTTTAGGGTTCTTAAGGAGGCCCTCAACCTTGAAGGTAAAGGTAAGTGATTATAGTTTTGTATTTAGTAAGGTTTCTTCATGAAAAACGAGAGACTATGTTGGTTAGGTATATGCTGAAAATTTTGGATAACATGTGTTCCAAGATTGTTATACATTTTTCTTGTTTATTTGGAAGCTTTTCTCTTTTTGGTTGGATTGACTATGAAGGGAAGCTACTGTTATTAATGAGTATTAGTTCTTAAATGGCATATAAAGGTTACTGCACCACTTTTACAGTCCGCAAAAGTGAGTTCTTGTAGGATATCGCAATTGTGTTCTTAATACGAACTTGTGGGCTGTCGAATGGGAGGCTATCGCCTCACGTCCTTAATGACCACTTTGGTACTGTTCTTAGACTGTTTTAAGGCTATTTTTATGTATAGATTTGTTGTGTACAGTTTGGGTAAAGTTAAAACAAGTTTGAAATTGTCGACGTCAAAATGTGGCAAAGGGACATAACGTTATGCCGCCTATTTGTATGTTGCGTAGAATTGTTATGTGTTGTGCTTTATGAGCTGTTGTAAGACTCTTATGGCACTAGAACAAGCTGCACATGATATGTATATAAGATGTGTATTAGAAAATATGGTTAGGGGCGAAAAGGTTGAAAGAATACGCTCGGGTTTATAAATACCCGCTTGCTGCCCGTATATTATTTTTTTTATGAGATTGGGCTCCCAAGATGTATCTATTGGCTGCTAATGATAGTTTTATCGCCTACTATGTTATAGATAAATATTTGTAGGAAGGAAAGGTTATCTCGAGGTAATAGCGAGGTCGTACAACGAGGTATGTAAGGCTATTTGATTTCGTATTATTTGGCATGAAACATAGTTCTCTCCTTTTCATATAAAGGCACTTACCAACTCCGATTCAATTATTAACCGTGTCTCAACTTTTTCACATATTCATATGCTTCCATACATAGTCACCTTCAAATCTACATACATACGTGAACACCAAGTTACATGAGTTATATTTGCTAAATAAAGTTTACGAGTTGTTTCATCTCATATGCATTTCAATTACTTGTGTAACATACTCTTTTCACTGTCATATTGTCACGGCCCAACTGAGGGTCGCGACCAGTGCCCGATAGGGGTACTTAAACACATACTAAACCGGATCTCTCAGTTAAACCGACCTGGGGACCTACCGAAATTTCGGCAGAGTTTTCTCTGTTTTAGTGACTAACCTCACCTGCAATTTAAGATCTAGCAGCTTTCCAGACAATAATATAAAATGTACATAGATATAAATGCGGGCCGACAAGGTCATTGCTGCGGTCCTGTCGCCTAATAAACATGTCATGTATATACATAATGCGGTCTCGCCGCCTGATCAAGTACCCAAAATTATACAACATATCACGTACTCAAATATTTCCCA
>JAABOM020018754.1:0-57246 GCA_011800125.2 Solanum clarkiae
ATCACCATCAAGAGACTAAGAGTCATAGCTCATATCATAGATGTATAACTTGTCCAACAAACACCTCTAAATACATATTGGGAATTGAGACTAAGGGTAAACTTCATTATCATAACATCAAGAAACAAGAGAGTCAAGGCTTAAAGCATAGATACATAACAAGTTCAACAACACCTCTACTACATAGATAAGACGGGGGCCATGACAACAACCAGGCTCACCCTCATAATCCATACATAAATAAAGGAAAGATAACGTTAGTACATAGTAAGAGATTATAAGCAACATCCCCGAATTAGAGGACACACCAATAAGTTTGAGAGACAATTGTACTAGCCACGTGGAGGAGGAGGATGATCAAACGGTGCACCAGTTCCTACATGGTAACATCATGCAGATATAAAGTATGCATTAGTAAATTTGAATGTACTAAGTATGTGGAAGGATGCAATGCAACAAGAGATAGGCATCATAGGCAAAATGCATAATCATGAGCAATGGATATCATACTAACAATATGAAATGTATGAGTGATATTTGAAGCAAAATCATGCTAACAATCCTAATCTACTTGCATAGTTCATAATACATAGTGTGGGAAGAAACTTCAATCGACATATAGTAAGACCAAGCTATTTGGAATCCCGATGTCAACCCTAGACCGGAAGAAAGAGAGAAGTTACTTGCCAAGGTATACCTCCTAATGCCTAAGTGGATCCACTAAGCCTTGTGTGAATCGGGTACTCACCTCTAGTTCTTGGACAGGGGTACTCGACTCAAGCCTGGACTCAGGTACTCGCCTCAAGCCCTCATATTTAGGGTACTCGCATCTTAGAGATTTAGGGAATCACCTCTAATCCCTTCACCTACGGTGGCACGTAGTTCTAGGACTTGGGACTAGCCTCTAGTCCACTCGGTGCTAAGTTTAATCCCACAGAATATATGGGATAATCGTAATTTAATAACTTGCAATAAACATAGAGACATGGAACGAGTAGCTTTTAACATCATTAAACTCAAATGGTGAGCCTAACTCTAATCATAAGAATAGTTATCATCAACAATACCTTTTCAATAATATCAACATCAAAGGCTCATAAGAGGTATAATCTTAAGAAAGGGGCTTAATTCGGCCCTTTAACATCATCAACATTTTCATGATTTAAACTTATCTTTAGAAAGCTCATATTTATCATAGAGTCACTTGAATCATAACTCAACCAATATATCATCAAAACTTAAAAAATCCTTAAAAAGGTATTGTATCAAACACTTGGTGAGTGGGTAATGCTCGTGCAAAACCATACAATTTAAGAGTGTTATCTTGTTAGAAAATCCAATGTAAAACCATCAGTAGATACTTGGTAACACCCTCAAGCAATGTACATCAAAACCTTTCATCAAAGCTTACAGTAGATCTTAGATTCATAGCACAGAACATAGTAAAATAGTCATAAACAGTCACAATTTCATAAACTCTAACATAGTGTGCAGTGATTTTCATAATAAATAAGACCCAATTATAAATCAACTTTAAATCATGCAATTTAGTGTAAAAGAAAGCTTGGGCATCATGGGTGAAACAAACCCATGAAAGAAACCCACACATCTTAGCTTTGGAGATGAACTTGATGAAGATTGGAGATGGAGACTTGAAGCTTGAGAGGAAATCCTTAGTTCTGGAGAGGGTTTTGAGACTTGAATTTAGGAGTGAAATATTGTCTAAGTGTTTGGAGATAATATTGAGGAATGTTTAGAATGATATGGGGGTAAAAAATGGCTAAGTATAGGTAATTTCATGGTTGGGTAGGCTTAGGCCCAATACCCAAAGTCCTTGGACTAGAACAACAAAACTGGATAAAAATAAGGCACTGGCGTGTTGTGCCAACAACGTGCTAACCTCTTTGGAAATTGACACTTTAAAATTTGAAATTGTGAATCGTTCACTATAAAATCAAGTTTAGTCCCTTCTCTCCCTAAATTTGATCCCCTGAACAAGAATATGAAGTCAAAATCCTTAAATGATGCACGGATTTTGAGATATATAGAAATTATGATTTCGAGCACTTTCGAGGCACATTTTCGGGCACTTTTTGGGGTCAATAAAATACCTTCCCTAGGGAACATTCGTCACCGAATGTCAAAGAAATGTACAATAGAAGAGTAATCATAAAGAGATCATCCCCAACAAGAATGTAAAAACACACTTAAAACACCATTTTAAAAATCTCAACATATTGTAAAATCACCATGAACCTTTTCAATGTAAACATGAATGCATTTCTTAGGGGCTAGAACATGAGACATGAAATAACAAAAGGAGTTTGACATGTTATCATATGCTTGAATAGAATTAAATAGGTATGGATATCGCTTTCCACGCCTACTCTGGCTCCCGAATGACACTCTCGACTTGACGATCCTTCCAATGAACCTTGACGAACATACATCCCCACAATTCAACCCTTACTCACATCCACCCCACTTCTCCATCGGACCTCCTCATAAGTCAACACATCCTCCACAACGTCCACAACCTCAAGAGTCCTATAGCTCTTGAATTACACACACACCTCCTCAACCTAGAAGCGTGAAAAACCAGACAAACTATAACCATATCCCTAGGTAATTCCAATCCTTAAGCAACCTTGCCAACCTTTCTCTACATCCTACAAGGACTCACTATCCTAAACTCAATTTTCAACCTTAAACCTACCTAGTCCCCTTGGTACCATAAACCATCATCTCCCCCTTGGGAGACAACCTCTACTCTACCATCTCCTCACCCAAACTTCCAACCCTAATAAGATGAAATCAAGACCTCGCTTAATCTAGACCTCTCCAACCAAAGAAGATTTGGAACCATCAAGAATACTACACCACTATGCTCAACTTCCTCCAACCTAATCCCCCAATCTAGCCAAACGATTGACCCCTCAAGTCACCTCTTACCACCATTATCAACACATGCTAGGCTATTTAGAGCATCGACCAAAACATTAGCCTTGCCGGGGAAATCAATGCATACTCATATCATGATCCTGAAAGAATTCTAACCACCTTCTTGCTATCCTTGATTCACACATATCATATTAGCAAACAACCTCTCATCCCCAAGACTTACAACAATACCCCCAAATAATTCACGAGTTCTAAATAAATCAATGCTTCACCACTAGAGGCTACCTCCAACAAGCCAAGGTATAGTTTTAAGTCCCTATTCATTAAAAACCCATAAACATAGCCGATGAATAAGTCAACTAAACAACTCCAACAATACTCAAATATTCACCCCCAATCTGAAAAGACACTTACGAATATCACCTACCCTCATCCTCACTTAAAGACAAAACCAAAATAACGGTCAAGCTTAGAGAAGTGAATAACCCATTGTAGTTGACCAAATAAACTGACTATCCTTAACTATCATATTACAACCTTACGGGTTTTACACTCACTGGAAACACAATGTGCAAGTAGCCAAACACCTCAATATTTCCAATTCGACAAACTAAGTTCTATCAAAATCACAAGACAAAAACCTATGCAATAAGAACATGGGTCAACCCTTAGGGGTCAATTGGACCTTAAGACAAGAATGGACCTACCTCCTTTGCTACCACTTGACAACCTCCCACTCAAAGACGGGTTCATAGGGAGTCAGATTCTAACTCTATGGGTTCTACTATCCATGGGGGCATAATATGCATGCAACTAATCCACCCAAGCATGTCATCAATTCTACCACCTCAACTCCAGCAAGTCACAAGGCAAGACCTAAGCCAAGATGAACACGGAACAACACCTATGAACATTCTTAGAAATAATACACTTAACAAGTGGTAGAGACCAAAGGTTCACATAACAACTCGGGCACACAAGAAGCCCATAAGCAACCCAAAAGGAATAACGCAAGGTATAGTGGAACTTGGATCCATCAAAAACAAAACCTTCAACTTACCTGCGAAGCACCAAGCTAAGTGTAGCGACCCCTAGAGGGGTATGGTTGATAACATCGACGATTATTCGTATGATCTTTAGGGACCCACAGACAATGCCTCATCTTATGATCCATTCCACCATATCCAAAACATGCACTTGAACTGGCTAAGCAATCTCCTAGGTGGTACCTTCCACACTTGTCGCATGTAAGAGGAGCTTGCCCATCAACACCTTCACCTTGATACTTGGAGTTGTCCACCCCATCCTTGGCAACCCTCTTGTATGGAGCATCGCCATACTCTTGAGCTCGGAAGCTGTCATCAAATCGAGCCCTCTTGGCCTCAAGACCCCTTCTTTTCCTCATTTCTCCTCTTCCATTGGTTTGACATAGGTCATCAAACGTGACAAGTCCATGTCACTAATCAACATGGTGGACAGACACTCCTCACTAACCAATTCGGAAACACCCATCACAAGTTTACTCATCCTAGACCGTGGATCAACCACCAATTGGGGGGCATATTTTGAAAGTTGATTGAACTTGACGGTATACTCCCTCACACTTAAAGATTCTTGTTTCAAGTTGATAAACTCCACCATTTTAGCTTCCTTAAGCTCAAGAGGGAAGAAACAATTAAGAAAAGTCACCTTGAACTCCTCCCACAGAACCACATTGTCAAGTCCCTTCTCTTCCTTCCATTGATTAAACCATATTTTTGCTACCCCTTTGATTTGGTAAGCCTCCAACTTCATATTTTCCTCCGATCTAACTCCCATGATAGCCAATACCTTATAGGCCTCATCAATGAACTCTTGAGGGTCCTCATCTACCTTAGATCCATAGAATTTCAGTGGATTCATCCTCATAGAGTCCCTCACTCGAGATGTTGGAGTAGGAGCATGAGGGGCTTGGGCCCCTTGGTTGGCTTGATTAGCCACAACTTGAGCTAACATAGTAAGTGCATCTTGGAATTCTCCATGAGTTGGTTGCTCTTCGGGTGAGCGGGCTCTTCCTTCTCTTTTGTTAGGCATGATCTAGCATATCAAAGAACAATCATTAGGAGAGAAAAACTTATGCCAATGCTATAGCACAACTTAGAACATGAAGAAGGAAAACATTTCCTAAAACGTCTCATAGCCTCCAATTCATAGTTGTAGTGCACAACACAACCATGAATAAGACTCTAATCAACGCGGTGTGTTGAACTCCGAGGATGAACAACCTAGTTCTGTGATACCATCTTTGTCATAACCCAAGCCTATGGCCTAGACGTGACTGGCGAATGGGGAACGCGAAGGAACCCCAAACAAGCCTCATTGCATATCATTACACATCCTTGATCATGGAAGCAACTAAAATGACAGTGAGAGATAAGTATAAACAAGGGAATTGAGTCTAAGGGAGAACTTCCATATCATAACATTAAGAAATAAGAGAGTCAACGCTCATAGCATAGATACATAATATGTCCAACAACACCTCTACTACATAGATAAGAGTAGGGGCCACGACAACAACTGGCCTCACCCTCATAGTCCATACATAAATAAAGGAAAGATAGCTTTAGTACATATCAAGATATCATAAGCAATGTCCCCGAAATAGAGGACTCACCAATAAGCTTGAGAGATAATCGTAATAGCCACGTGGAGGAGGAGGATGACCAAACCGCGCACCAATTCCTACATAGTAACATCATGGAGACATAAAGTATGCATTGGTATGTTTGAATGTACTAAGTATGTGGTATGCAACACAACTAGAGATAAACATTATAAGCAAAATGCATAATCATGAGCAATGAATATCATACTAATAATATGACATGTATGAGTGATGTTTGAAGCAAAACCATGCTTACAATCCAAATCAACTTGCATAGTTCATAATACATAGTGTGGGAAGAAACTTCAATCAACATATAGTAAGACCAAGCGAGCAACAACTTGGAATCCCGATGTCAACCCTACACTGGAAGAAAGAAAGATGTTACTTGCCAAGGTAAACCTCCTAATGCCTAAGTGGATCTACTAAGCCTTATGTGAATCGGGTACTCGCCTCTAGTTCTTGGACTGGGGTACTCGACTCAAGCTCGGACTGGGGTACTCGCCTCAAGCCCTCATATTTAGGGTACTCACCTCTTAGAGATTTGGGGACTCACGTCTAATCCCTTCACCTATGATGGCATGTAGTTCAAGGATTTGGGGACTCGTCTCTAGTACACTCGGTGCTAAGTCTAATTCCATGGAATATAAAATAACCATACTTTAATAACTTGCAATAAACATAGAGACATGGCACGAGTAGCTCTTAACATCATTTACCTCAAATGGTTAGCCTAATTTCAATCATAATAATGTTTGATCATCAACATTACCCTTTCAATAACATTAACATCAAAGGCTCACAAGATGTATAATCTCAAGAAAGGGGCTTAATCCGTCCCTTCAACATCATCAATATTTTCATGATTTAAAAATATATTTAGAAAGCTCATAATCATCATAGAGTCACTTGAATTATGACTCAGCCAATTTATCATCAAAACTTAAAGAATTCTTAGAAAGACATTTTATCAAACACTTGGCGGGTGTGTTATACTAGTGTAAACCATGCAATTCAAGAGTGTTATCATGCTAGAAAATCCAATGTAAAACCATCAATAGATACTAGGTAACACACTGAAGTAATATACATCAAAACCCTTCATCAAATCTTACAATAGATCTTAGATTCATAGCCCAAAACATAGTAAAACAGTCACAAATTCATAAACTCCAACATAGTGTTCAATGATTTTCATAATAAATAAGACCCAATTATAAATCAACTTTAAATCATGCAATTTAGGGTAAATCAAATCTTGGGCGTCATGGGTGAAAGAAACCCATGAAAGAAACCCACATACCTTATCTTTGGGGATGAACTTGATGAAGATTGGAGATGGAGACTTTAAGCTTGAGAAGAAATCCTTAGATCCGGAGAGGGTTTTCAAACTTGAATTTAGGAGATGAAATATTGTCTAAGTGTTTGGGGAGAGTATTAAGGAATGTTTAAAATGATATGAGGTGAAAAATGACTAAGTATAGGTATTTTCATGGGTGAAACGGTTTAGGCCCAAGACGCAAAGGCCTTGGACCAAATCAACAAAACTGGACAAAAATAAGGCACTGGTGCTTCGCGCCAACAACGCTCTAACCTCTCTAGAAATTGACACTTAAAATTTGAAATTGTGAATCGTTTGCTCTAAAATCGGGGTTAGACCCTTTTCCTCCTAAATTTGACCCCTTGAACAAAAATATGAAGTTGGTCTTCCGAAATAATGCACGGATATTGAGATATATGTAAATCACAATTCTGGACACTTTCGAGGTACATTTTCGGGCACTTTTTGGGGTCGTTACAACATCATGACTTTCCCACTCAAGCACGAGTTGATTTGGGAATTAGAATTTGACCCTATGGGTTCTACAATTAATAGAGGCATAGTACACCAGCAACCAATCCGTCCTAAGTATGAGATCAAAATCCACCAGTTCCAAGTCAACAAGATCACAAGGCAATATCTTATGCAAAATGCAAATAGGACAATTTTTATAAACCTTTCTTGCAACAATAGATGCCTCAATAAGAGTAGACACCTCATAAGACTCATATAACAATTCAGGCTCAACATGGAACTTTTTGGCCGCAAAAAGGGTAACAAAAGAAGGAGTGGCACCTGGATTAATCAATGTATACACATCAAAATCAAAGACTTTTAACAAACCAGTGACAACATCGGGAACCTCCTCAACCCCTTGCCTTCTTTGGAGTGCATAGAACCGATTGAGACTTGGGGCACCACTTTGTTAACTACCTCTCCCCTAAGGAATCACATTTACAACTTGTGGACGAACCTCCTTACCCTTGCTGCAGTTATGAGGACAATCAATCTTTTAATGACCCACTTCCCAACATCCATAACATGCATTAATATCCCTCAAGCATGGGTCTCTATGACCCTTACCATATCTTGAAGACATATCATTAGGACCCACACCACCATCACCTTGGGCCCTTAGGAAGTCATTGGCAAACCACCTATTAGAAGCATGAGAAGACCTTCGCCTTGATGGAACCTACCACTCTTTCACCTTTGGAACTTTCCCTCAAAACGGGCCCACTTTAACTCAATACTCCTCCTCTTCCTCAACTTTTACTCATCCATTTGTTTGGAATAGGTCATCAAACGGGACAAATCCATGTCACTGATCAACATAGCAGACCGGCATTCCTCACTCACCAAATCAGATACACCCATCACGAACTTGTTCGTTCTAGACCTTGGGTTGGCAACCAAGTGGGGAGCATATTTAGCGAGTTGATTGAACTTGAGGGCATACTCCCTCACACTCATAGACCCTTGTTTCAAATTTGTAAACTCCACCATATTGGCCTCCCTAAGCTCAAGAGGGAAGAACCAATTAAGAAAAGCTGCCTTGAACTCCTTCTAAAGCACCACATTATTGATTCCCTTCTCCTCCTTCCATTGATTTTACCATATTTGTGCTCCCCTTTGAGTTGATAGGCTGCCAACTTTGCTTTCTCTTCCAATCTAACATCTATGATAGCCAATACATTGTAGACCTCATCAATGAACTCGAGGGTCCTCATCTACGTTAGACCCATAGAATTTCGGTGAGTTCATCCTCATGAAGTCTCTTACCCTAGTTCTTGGGGTAGGAGCACGAGGAGCTTGGGCACCTTGATTGACTTGATTGGCCATAGCTTGAGCAAGCAAAGTGCGAGCATCCCGGAGCTCACCATGAGCCGGTTGTTCCTCGCGAGTGCTGGCTTTTCTTCCTTTTGTGCTGGGCTTGATCTAGACATGACAAATAACATTCATTATAGGGAAAACTCACTAACTTCTATAGCACGACATAGATCAAGAAGAAAGGAAACATTTGCTAAAACATCTCATAGCCTTCTATTCATAATTGTGGTGCGCGACACGACCATAAATAGGACTCTAATCGATGCAGTGTGTTGGATGCCGAGGACTACTGACAAACTAGTGCTCTGATTCCAAGTTTGTCACCACCCAAGCGCCGGGCCTAGATGTGACACTGCGAATGGGGAACCCAAAGGGACCCCAAACAAGCCTCTTAACATATCATACACATCATTGGTCGCAGAAGCAATTAAACAACATAACTAGATTAGAACAAGGGAAAAGGGGCTAAAGGAAAGTTTCATAATATAAACATCAGAATAAGAGAGTCAAGGCTCAATACATAACATGTCAAGAAGCACCTCAAAAACTTAGATAGGAGCGAGAGAAAGGCAAGAAACCGATCTCACCTTCATAGTCAATACATACATAAAAGAAAGACAATCTTAGTACATGGCATGAGATCATAGATATTGTCCTCGAAATAGAGGACTCACCAACTAGCTTGAGAGAAATCGTACTAGCCACGTGGAGAAAGATGCTCAAGTGGGGCTCCGATTCCTACATGGTGACATCATGTAGGCATAAAGTATGTATTAGTATATTTGAATGTACTAAGTATGTTGGATGCAATACAACATGAGATAAGCAATGTATGGAAATGCATAACATAAGCAATGAATAAGCATGTAGCAATATGGCATGCATGGAAGATGCTTGAAGTAAATAATTCTTACATAGAATTTAATACGTTCTTGCTTGAAGTAAATTATTCTTACATAGAATTTAATACATGTGCAAGAACAGACCATTATTATAGGATTCATAGTTTATTGAGGTACCAACCCATCAATTGGTTGGTGGATCGTCTTACCCTACTACCCATGTTGATTGAGGTACCAACCCCTTAACCTGGTTATCAAGGTACAAATTCCTTGGTTTGTTAGTGGATCATCTCACCCTACCACCTATGGTGATTGAGGTACTAACCTCTTAACACAATTATCAAGGTACAAACCTCTCGACATGGTTATTAAGGTACAAACTCCTCGACATGGTTACTCGGGCTCACACCCCACGATGGGGCATGGTTAACTCCCAACACGATGTAGGAGAATATCATATACAAACATTCTTTTCATCGTCATAAAGTCATTCAACTCATAAGACATGCATTAGACCTTCAATTCCTCAAGAAATCATAACCAGACATTTTATCAAACACTTGACAGGTATGTAATGCTAGTGTGAAACCATGCAATTTAGGGATGAAATCATGCAAGAAAATTCAATATAAAACCATCCATTAACATTTGATAATACCCTCAAGCAATATACATCAAAATCCTTCATCAAATCTCACAATGGATCTTAGATATGTAGCTCAAAACATGCTAAAACAGTCTCAATTTTATGAAACTCCGACATACTTCATAGTGTAATTCATAATAAGTAATATCCATAAGTAAATCAACTTGAAATCATGCAATTTAGGTAAAAAGGAAGCTTGGGAACCAAGGGTGAAATGACCCATTAGTTGAAACCCACATACCTTAGCTCAGGAGAATTTCTTGATGAAGATTTGAATGGAGACTTGAAGCTTGGATGAATTCCTTAAGTTCTGGAAGAGATTTGAACACTTGAATTTAAGAGAAATATTTGTCAAAGTGTTTTTGAGAGTGTTAGGGAATGTCTTGGATGATATGAAGGTGAAATATGACTAAATATGGGGTATTTTCATGTATGGGAAGACTTAGGTTGTGCAATGCACCAACCACCTTTCAAAGGTGCATAATGGCTATATTCCATGACATGGTGGAGGACTTTGTAGAGGTGTTCATGGATGCTTTCTCTACTTTCGGTGAATCTTTTTAGAGGTGTTTATAAGATCTAGATAGAGTGCTAGCACGGTGTGCGGAGACTAGCCTCATTCTTAATTAGGAGGAATGTCACTTCCTAGTTAAGAAGGGAATAGTCCTAGGGTACAAAATGTCAAAACGCGGGTTAGAGATGGACTGAGCGAAAATTAAAGTGATAGATAAGTTGCCTCCACTGGTGTCAATCAAGGAAGTCCAAAGTTTTCTAGGACATGTGGGGTCCTACTGCAGATTTATGAACGATTTCTCAAAAATTTCGAAGCCATTGTGAGCCGTCCTGCAGAAAGAGGTACCCTTTAACTTTGATGCTTCTTGCTTCAGGCATTTGAGTTGTTGAAGAAGAAGCTGGTTGAGGCTCTAGTCCTGATAGCACCTGATTGGTAGCTCCTATTCGAGGTCATATGCAATGCTAGTGATATAGTAGTGGGTGGTGTGTTGGGTAGCATAGAGATAAAGTGTTACACTCCATATACTATGCCAACAAGACTCTAGATGTAGCCCAAAACAATTACATGGTTACTGAAAAGAAGAAGCGGGCACTAGTGTATATGTTTGACAAGTTCAGATCATACCTGGTGGGGACCAAAGTCATATGTTCCAAACCATAAGGCAGTGAGATATTTATTCAACAATAAGTATGCTAAGCCCCATTTGATTAGATAGATCATGCAACTCCAAGAGTTCGATATTGAGATTAAGGATCATAAAGGGTGTGAGGATCAAATTGGTGATCACCTATCCCAGTTAGAAAATGGTGCTCACATAGGTGAGCAAATGCAGATCAAAGAAGAGTTCCCAGATGAGCACTTGCTGGCAATTGAAGTAGAATAGCTACTGTGGTATACAAATATAGTGAATTACTTTGTGAGTGGTGTATTTCCTCCTGATGCTACATATCAGCAAAGAAAGAGGCTGGCCCACGATGCAAAGGCTTATATCTGGGATGAGCCATATCTCTTCAAGCAAGGGGGAGACCGAATGGTAAAAAGATGTATTTCTGAGAAAGAGATGCAAAAAATCTTAGAGAGGTGTCATGCCTCTCCGTATGAGGGCCATCATGATGGTGAATGGATAGGACACAAAGTGCTACAATTAGGTTTTTTCTGGCCTACTCTCTTCAGAGACACTATAAAATTTGCTTAGGCTTGTGATGCTTTCCAAAAGACTGGCACCATATCTCGAAAGCATGAGATACCCCTAAACAATATTTTAGAGGTTGAAATCTTTGATGTTTGGGGCATAGATTTCATGGTCACATTCCCACCATCTTTTGTCCGTCACTACATCTTAGTAGTTGTTGATTATGTGTCTAAATGGGTGGATGCAACAACTCTCCCAACTAATGATGCGAAGGTGATAAACAAGTTTCTCAATAAGCATATCTTCACTTGTTTCGGAACTCAAAGAGCCATCATTAGTGATGGAGGCACACATTCCTTAACTAAATAGTGAAGAATCTTCTGGCTAAGTACCATGTAAGGCACAAAGTGGCTATAGCTAATCACCCACAAATGAGTGGACAAGTTGAGGTGTCAAACCAGGAAGTTAAGCAAATCTTGTAGAAGATGGTGAATGCCACCCAGAAAGATTGGGCTGTAAAGCTTGATAAAGCATAGTTTCCATACCAAACAACATACAAGACCCTAATCAACATATCTCCATATTGGTTGGTGTACGACAAGGACTTTTACCTCCTAGTTAAGCTCGAGCACCAAGCCTAGTGGGCGATCAAGAGGCTGAATCTAGACCCAGAGCTTACTCGCAGAAAAAGATTGGAACAACTAGAGGAGTTGGACGAGTTTTGGCTCCAAGCCTATGAGAACACTAAGCTATAAAGGAAAATGGCGCGATCAGCATATCATTAAGAGAAACTTTAAGCCGGGCCATTAGGTATTGCTTTTTAACTGTTGCTTAATGTTGTTTCTACGTAAACTAAGATCGAAGTAGAGTGGACCGTACATAGTGGTAGCTGTGACACCCCTTGGTGTGGTAGAATTGAAGGATGAGACCTCCAACCAGACTTTTTTGGTAAACGGTCAGCGTGTCAAGCACTACTACGGTGAATTCACAACTAAGTTTGAAGAGGCCATTGAGTTGGCCAACGATGAACGAATACATGGTGCATCGTGGCGCGACGGTAAATCAGGCACTGCACGACAGGCAACTCGTGGTGAGGTAACAAGTATCTTAGTTTACTTTATTTTAATTTTTTCAAAAAACAAACCAAAAAAATAGATCCCGTAACTAATTGTGAAAATCTACACAAGTCTGGGTCCGAGATAATGGCGCGTCGCAAATCCTATGCATTTTTATGTGAAATTTTGTTCGTTCTCAATTCCTGATGATCTGTTGGGTATTTTGTTTATATTTTCTTGGTCAAATTAACTTGTTTTAGTGCTTTGTAGCATATTCAACTATAAGGGGATTTTACGGGGTCGAGTGCTCAAAAACCTTTTTTTGGAGCCCAAAATAGTGTGCATTCGAGTTGGTACTGCGATGCACAACCATCGTGGACAGGCCTTAAATTTACCCAGGTATGTTCAAAAATGAAAAACAATTAAGGCACGGTCCGCAACCACTTCGCGATGCAGACGTGACGCGGACACATGCTATTTTCACCGTCTCCCCACGCGACCCCACCCTTTTTGAATACCCCCAACCCATTCTTTTCCCATTCTTTCCCATTCAACTGACCCCAAAATACCTTCTTTTACATTTTATTCTCATCCCTTCTTCCTAATCCATCCAAAAGTCAAATCAATCTGCATCACACATGACCATTCTTTAATTGCACATAGTTTCTTGGGCATTCACCAAGCAAGGTATGTGTTCTCATCTTACTTTTTGCTTGTTTTTCTTACTTAAAGGGGTGAATCCCTCTCGAGTTTTTGGGTTAAAGTGAGGGGGGTTGACTTGTTTTGGGTTTACTCTTGGTTAATTGTTATGAAAGTAGGAAATATTGGCCTAATTTCATAGTTTGAGTGATTATTATGCTAAATTGTTGTGAGTGAAAATCCTAAGCCGAAATTGAGGGTGAATTTGGGAAAAAATGGGGATGTTGTGACCTTGATTTTAAATTGTTGATAATGTGATGTTATTATGTTCGGATGTGCAAAAATTCCAACTGTGGGTTTGTATACTTGCAAGATGATGTATTGTTGGGTGTCCCCGTTTCATTTGTACATAAATACACTGTTTCGAGGGGGGTTGAATTGCTTGAAATTCCTATTGTGCATAATGGTTTGAGCTTGTGAAGGATGTACATGTTGGATGAAAGTGTTGGGGTGGTTTTGTTGCATTGAAATAGGGGATGTGCTGTCAAATTTTTCTCGAAAGTAGCCCATATAATATTGGGAAGTCTAAGTACCTTCTACATACGGGCTTGAATTTAAGTGTGGGGTCGGGGTGGGGGGTGTATTTCACTAAGGAGTAGAGGCCATGTTGCTTATGTAATGATTTTGGATGTGTTTTATGTCTGCAGGTTATCATATCTTCTCGTACACGTCGATCAGGGTAGTCTAGTAGGGCCAGGGCCTTGAACACTAGGCGAAGGGCCAGGGACATATCGAAAGTGCCTAGAGCTCCGAAGAGAAGGGGCCAATAGGTCCAGTTTCGAGTGAAAGCTGTTCATCTGGAGGGGAAGCGGTGGTACAAATCCCACAATGAGTCTAACTACTATCCAGATGGCCCTGTGGATGCCGACTCTTTAGGCTAGGAGTACCCCTACATTCTGCATCGCTACTTGGAGCTATGGATGAATTTATTGTTCGAGGAACCTCTACCTTGCATTCTTAGTCTAGTCTGGGAATTTTATGTTAATATTAGTAAGAAGCCGCAGACACAGTCAGTGATCGTCAGAGGAGTGGTGGTGAATATTTCTCCACTTGCCATTAATAGGGCCCTTGGCACTTCCAAGGATATTCTCGTGGGTGTTTTCCAGGAAATCTACATTCTTCCGCATACCAAGCCATTTGACATGCACTTGCCGGGGCGAATTCCACCACCAAGTGGATTCGCCATGCTGATAAGGGCTATCATCTCTCTTTCCCTTTTGCCCACATGAAGAGGAAAGCGTGGGTCTGGGTAAAAATTGTGGCCCTCTCTTTCTTTCTGGGACTGCACTTCACCATTGTCACGAGGGATCGAGTGTGTCTTGCCTATGCATTGATGATAGGGATGGAGGTGAACTTCGGTGCCATATTCACAATAGCTATGCGGAAGGCCAAAACACACAAAGGATGCAGGTATGCCTTCGGTGGCCTAATTACTGAATTATGTCATTTTACAAGTGTACCTACTGAGGAGGCATATTATTGCCCCAATATTCAGGCCCCCCATGTTGTCACAAACATTAAGGGGCCTGAAGTGGCCACCGACCCGGTACTCACCAGCGCTGAGAGGTGTAACCGTGATGAGTTGATTATGGCTCGCATTTACGAGCTTGAAATGCTGAGGAACAACATCGGAAGCTTCCCATCCACACCTGAGGAGCTCCAAGAGGTCGAGGCTCGATGCCCACTCAATGCTTATGCAAATTGTTGTTGGGCATCAGGCCTAAATTTGTAGAGCCCGTGGAGGATGACGTCCCTATAGATCTCGGTGAGGCACATGCTGAGTGAGACTCGTAGGTTGATGAGATAGAGGAGGAGCCACCTGTCTATGTTGGGAGCGAGCCCATTCTGCCAAGGCCCGAGGACTGAGCCCCATGACTCGCACTTCACAGGTTTTATATAGTTAGCACTGAGGGCAGTGCTAAGTCTAAGTGTAGGGTGGGATCATTCTATTGATTATGTTTAATTTATGTTAGTTAGGCATGTATTAAGTTTCTTTTTTATTTCCTAGCTATGTTGCTATATTATGCTATGTTGCTATATTATGTTTTATGTTGGACATCATTTTTGTTATTTTAGGTTTGTAGTTATTAATTGTGAGATGCATGAATGCTTGAATGAGAATGTTCTTGTGATGCATTATTTTTGTGGTAGTACTTATATTTTGAGTCATATGGTTATGGTGTGAATAGTAATAGTCATAGTCAAGTGATGGGACCCTATGATGGATGGATAACAACCTTCCTAAGGGCATTCGTCAAATTGACTCTCATTTAGAATGTGGTAGTTGTACAAATGAGCATTATGTGTCGATCATTCGAACCTAGCTAATAATCATGTGAACCCCTATTATGAAGATGCTTGACTCTTGTAAGTTACAAATGTGTATATGCTTAATTGTGAATTCATGTGAATACCATGATGGTAACTCTAGTGCTAGCCTTATGATGAAAATGTGCCAAGAGTGAGTGAGCAAAATTGTGAGTCTCTGTTGCAATCACTTCTAGAACTTGCCCGCTATGTAGATTGGACTTCATAAGAATTTGAATTAGACGAAAAGATCTAGGCATTTCTTTAGTAGCATAACATTGTGACACTATTATATCCACCTAACGGAATTATCCTTAGTTAGCCCTCTATTATATCCACCTAATGGAATTATCCTTAGTTAGCCCTCTTGAGCCTTAGTCTGTTCTTTCATTAGGCACATTTCAAGCCGAACCCTTTTCTTTGGTCAATTACCCATGTTTGATCCTAATTCCTCAGCGCTTAAACACGATGATTCAGAGGAGAGGGAACTTGAATAGACACCCGAAGGCTGAGCAGTAGTAGAGTTGAAAAAAAAAAGAGAAAGGGAGTTAAAATTTAGCCAACTGATGTGATCTGCGACCGGTGTGCATCACGGACCAAATGCACAGGCACACTGGTTTGTAATAAAAAAATGAATAAATATAGTTCTTCTTTTTATTTTTTCTATTTTATTTATAGGAATGACTATTTTGTAAGTAGCATGGAGTATTTCAAGTCTTATACAATAAAAATGTAATAAAGGGTGTTGAGTTAGGGAGGATTGGAAGTAACAAAATAGGAGAAGTGTAGTATAAGCTAGGAGCACTTGGGAGTTAAGCCTTGTCAGCCATATCCATAAAAGTATCCCACCAGCCCATAATCGACATTGCAACTAAATAAAAGACCTATGTGATCCTTTAAGGAAGATCCTAATTAGGTTTGAGTCATACTTTACGAGAAAGCCTATGGGACATAGGAGCAACATGAGACATCTTTTCAAAGAGAGAGAGAGAGAGAGAGAGAGAGAGAGAGAGAGTTGTTTGTGTACCCATTCTTAATCTTCTATCTAGGTTCTTAGTGGTGTGCATGGGTAATTCTTCTAGGTGAGGGCACATAATCATCAAAGGTCGGTAACTTGACGAGCTGTTGAATATTCTGCATGAGTCCGCATTTATACATGGGTGCTAAGTGTGAGTGGATTCTACTAAGGGTCTTGAGAATTGTTTGCTATGGTTCAAAGAATTTGGTCGTATGATGTTCGTCGTGCATAATACTGTAGGGAGTCCCATGCATATGTCTTAATTTGACTGAGGATGGACAAAGCTCTAAGCGTGGGGTGGTGATCTTAGGGTATTTATATGTCTAATTAGCCAAAATACCCATAAATGGAGCCTAGTTAGAGGGGAAATTCATAGAGTCTAGGCGTTTTTAGTTTGTTTTATCTTATTTTGCTAACATGAGGCCAAGTGCGCCATTTTGTTGTGTTTTTTTGCAGGTTTTACTCAAATTGTGAGAGTCCGGAGTCACATCTAGATTTGAAGGAAGAACACAGCTCGAGATTTAGAAGATAAAAATCAGTTGAAGCAGCAAAAAGACTAAAGTTTGCATCACGACTTGGGATAAAGCTGTGGAAGCTAAAAAATGAAGAAAGAAGGCGCGAAGCAGAAAAATGGGCACAGTCCGTGTTGTGGACTTGTGCAAATGATGGGAAGAATTGTACAGTTAGCAAAATAAGCACAAAGACATTTGGAACAAGAGGTCCGCGTCATGGACTTGAGGATGCGAAGTGAAAATTCAAGTTACTAGATTTTTAATTATATTCTGTCAAAAAAACTTTAGGTTGAACACATTGGTTTTTACGGAAGAACAAAGTGAGAGACGACTGAAAACCTTATTCTAAGGTTACTTTGGTAAGTTTGATCATTATTTCTTGGGTGTTAATGTTTCCTAGGTCATTCATGATGTACATAGTGACTATAAGTTTCTAAAAATCCATATTCTGGGGTTGTAGCCATAGACGATGTTTAGTTCTTAACTTTTGACATGTATGAACGGGTTCTTTTGATTATTCCTGTATTATTTTAATCTATACTGCATAGTCTAGCCAACTAGGTGGTAAATTAGTTGTTCACTCTGAATTCGAGAGATGTTGGAGTGGGTAAAACACAGTACTGCAGGGAGCTTGTTTGATTAGGAAACTAGATTGATTCGTGTAAGGGAGACATGTGACAACTACCCTTACACCTAACTCGATTCATAATACGGGAATA
Organism: Solanum clarkiae; assembly: GCA_011800125.2. Lineage (NCBI taxonomy): Eukaryota > Viridiplantae > Streptophyta > Magnoliopsida > Solanales > Solanaceae > Solanum > Solanum clarkiae. The sequence goes on from JAABOM020018754.1 coordinate 18,144, forward strand.
TAGCGATAATGCATTTTAATTGGTTTGTCTATCCCCGCTCAACGATGTAGTTATGCAGTCAGTAACGATAGGCCAGCAGAGGCTTGCAACCCTTTTTAGGTAATTTAAACACCGTGAATCAGTAGTCAGGAGCCCAGACATAGGTGCAAATGTGAGACTAAATGGAGTCGTTAAGGTTACAACCCTGGAATTGCTCATTTAATTGATATCTTAATAACAAAAACCAGTTTAGTTTAGAAGTAATTTAGTCATTTAATTTCTTTACATAAATCTCCACTTATTGTTACTAAAAACACTTCAAACGTGATAGCTTGGATTAGTTGCTGATATCAGTCAAATCCCTAAGGTTCGACAACTCAGCTCCTTAATCAGGGCTACTATATTAATTATAAGATAATGTACACTTGTGTGTGCTGGGAAGCAACAAGGAGGCACTCTAGCACTAGCCACCCAAGCATTGGAATCTTGTCCCTGTTGAAAACGACCAAAACCTCCACCACGAGACCCGGAGAACCCAACATCAAAATGGGCTCTCTTAGGATCATAAACTCCCCTCTCCTTGAGTTTCTCTCCTTCAATTTTCTTTAGCATACACCATAGGTCTAGATATATCTATGACTCGAATGAGCATCGTTGTACGATGCTCTTTCACTTGCAAGTCAGAGATACCAGAAATGAACTCGTGCATCCTTGTATAAGGGTCTGCCACATGTGTTGGAGCATACTTGGAAAGTTTAGTGAACTTTAGGGCATATCACAATCATATTCCTTTGCTTGAGGTTGATAAATTCGGTCATCTTGGCTTCCCTTAGCTCAAGTGGGAAGAAACGATCCAGAAAAGCAAGCTTGAACTCTTCTCAATTAACAACATTACCATAAACTCTCTCCATAGACCACTGGGTATACCACACTTGTGCTGCATCCTTCAACTGATAGGCAGTCATTTCAACCCTCTCCTCAAAAGTGAGACCAATTACATTCAATACTTTGGTGATCTCATCAATGAACTCCTAAGCATCCTCATCAACCTTAGACCCAAAGAACTCTTGAGGATTCATCCGGGTGAAATCCCTCACTCTATCTGGCGATCCCGAGGAAGATTGTCCTGCCTAGTCTAAGTAGTCACCACTTGGGCCAACATGGCAAAGGCCATCCAGAATTCACCATTTGAGATAGGTTCATCCACGAGCCCTTGAGGTGCTTGACCTTCATTAGCTGGGACCGGTCTTGGTAGGTGAGGTCTTCCACGAGGCATCTTCTGAAATGTAGTAACGACACCATAAAGATCAAGAAACTAAACATACTACTTGTAGCACGACATAAGACATGAAGAAGTGAGATAATTTGCAAAATGTCGTCATAGCCTCCCACTCATAGGTATGGTGCACTTCACACCGATGAATAGGACTCTACTTGACGCGACATATTGGTCTCTGAGGATCATTTACAAACCTAGGGTTTTTATACCATCTCTGTCACGATCTGGACCTAGGATCTAAGAGTGACACGATGAATAGGAACCTGAGAGTCCTCAAACAAGCCTCAAAGTACCAAATTTCACATCATCGATTCGGAAGCGTATTCAAAATAAACACATAGTTCTAAGGGATGAGAAAATAGGACTCACGCTATGGGGATATCTTATGGAAAGAGATTATTATGAATTCACATAACACATAATTTCTAAGGGGTACGTAAGTATAACTCATGCTATGGGGGCAATTCAGGACTTCGGATCTTTCCATCATATCATATAATCAAACTACAAGTCTCATATCCAAATCACATAATAATAGCCAATAGGTAACCAAGCCATAACAATTAGAATATAACAAAAAGGAGTTTTACAAGGTGTCCAACAACGCCTCTAACATAAGATAGATCGGGGGCCACGACATACCCGGGCTCACCCTCAAAGTAAATATAAGAAATGAAAGACGACATAGGTAAAAGGATGGTGGATTGTCCTTGGAAGACATAACTCACCACTAGAATCAAACTTCAAATCCAAGCTATACGTCATACGGTGGATGGTCCAAGTCCTCGGTCCCTACATGGTGAGATCACGTAGGCAAGAGTATACGTCAGTATGTTTGAATATACTAAGTGTGCAGGATGAAATGCATGAAACCTACCAAACTGCACTTTAATGTTAGATGTCAAGGGAACATAATATAGAAAAGATCATATATCAAGAGAATAATATGCAATATGCCATAAAATCAATGATGCATGAAATGCAATGCTCATATAAAGTGGGGTTGTGACTTCAACCTACATAAATAAGACCAAGTGAGCTATTACTTGGAATCCCGATGGAATCCCCATATCGATAAAGATGTGGTCTACTTGCCAAAGGTAAACCATGCTTTACCTTACGGGCATCCCCATTTTGTATGAAGCAACATTTTCTTACGGGCATCCCCATTTCGAATAGAATTTTCACATATAACATAACATATCATATCATTTCTTCTTTGTATGGGCATCCCCATTTTGGAGGCATCTTTCATTACGGCAACCTCATTTTGGAAAGGACCTATGCTAGGTACATAGTGTAAGGAAAGAGAGAGAGCCTTTGGGGATAGCTCTAACGCCCCCATTCCATCGGTGCTAAATCATCATCCCATAAGAATATATATACGTATATATATACATGCTTTCAAAAAGTACAATAGTTATTTCCCAAACTATTTCAATGCATTCTTAGGTTTAAAGGCCAAACACCATTCATAATAATTCACACTTAGGCTCAAATGCCAAAATTCATAATTCATAGTCATAATACTCATGCATAGGAATAACCCATTCATATACAAGATGGTACAAGTGTCCAAAATGCTCAAAGAGACATAATCATAGACATGTATGTGATCACATTCTTGTCATAACCAATATCATATCATAAAACATAATTGGGCTTAATCTACTTCATAATTTCCATAAATATCTCATGTTCATGAATGCATATGCCATGAATGATGTGAGGATAACATGGGTACTTGAGATTGAATTTAAAATCTATAATATGAAATTCAAATGGAAACATAATTAAATCAATATTTAAGATCATAATATAATCAGCCATGCATAAAAAAGCCTTAAAAAGGGGCATGCATATTCATAATTTCATAAACCCAATGTAATTCATTATATTATAGTTTAAATATACTTAACATCATCATATAAGTATAACCTATACATTAATTGAATTTAATAAGTAAGAAAATTGAAAACCCAACTTTAAAGTGAGTAAAATTCATGAAAAGTGCTAGAAAAGTTTTGGGTCTCTTTTGTGAAAGGAACCAAAGATCAAACTCATATACCTAGACCCAATGATGAAATCCCAAGAGAAATTTGAAGAAGAATAGAGTTTATCCTGAACCCCAAGCTTGAATTCCACAAGTGTTCTTGAGAGGAGTTTTTGAGTGAGTGTAGAATGAGAGAATGAAGTGAATAATTTGAATAGGGTTTTAGGTTATTAGGAAACCTTAAGATGGCATAGGAAGTGCCAAAAAGTCATTAAAATAATTAGAATTTACAAAAAACCATTAATGAAACGGATGGAAAAATTGTCCATCGTCACTTCAAGGGCGGGTTCACCGGCCGCGTAACACTACACGGTCCATGTGGAGTGCCCATGAACCAACACTTAGACAAAAAATATGGAAATTGGGACCATGGCTTAACACATAAAAAGATTTGGTGAAGTCAACCCCACGGTTAGCCACACGGCCCATGTGGAGCTACACGGTCCGTATGGTATGGCCATATACTAACACTTGGAAAATTTTTGAGGGAAAGTGAGTCACACGGCTGGCCACATGGTCAGTGATCCTCCCCATAGTCTGTGTGAAGGGTCGTGGCATCAACCTTAGTCAAAATAACTTTCCACACCAAGAGTGAGGCAACACTTAGAATTCTTTTCCAACCTCGAAGGCCACACGATCAATGGTAAGCAACATGACAAGTGAGCCAGGCCGTACCCCATGGCTTAGTTCCAAAAATCCAAAACTCAAAATTCAAGGCCAAGTATTATGCCATTGGAGGCCACATGGCTAGTGCCAAGGCACACGGTCTCGTATAGTCCTCCTTGAGATGACACTTGGTCCAAATTTTGTCCAAAAACAAAATTCTCAAGTTTCGATGACATCATAAAATCTCCGAGTTATTACAAAGACCAAAATATGGTGTTTAGTAACCTTGAAAAGTCCTATGAAAAAGTTCCAAGGGATGTCTTTTGGAGATGTCTAGAGATAAAAGGTACTCCAATGGTGTATAGTAGGGTGATAAAGGATATGTATGACAGAGCCAAAACTCGAGTAGGAATGGTCGGAGGAGACTTAGAGTATTTTTCTATTGAGATAGGACTCCATCAAGGATCTATGTTGAGCCATTTTCTTTTTGCTTTGGTAATGGATGAGATGTGATGGCCTATCTAGGAGGGAGTGCCATAGTGTATGCTATTTTCAAATGACATAGTACTATTTAATGGGAATCAAGGCTAAAGTCAATGATAAATTAGAGGTTTGGAGAGATACTCTAGAATCCAGAGGGTTCAAATTAAGTAGAACCAAAACTGAATACTTGGAGTGTAAATTTAGTGTTGCTAAAGATGAAACATACATTGAAGTGAAGCTTTCCACTCAACCTATTCTAAGGAGAGAAATCTTTAAGTATTTTGGGTCCATCATCCAGAGAAGTGGCAATATTGTCGATGATGTTACACATCCTATTGGGGTAGCATGGGCGAAATGGAGGCTTGCCTCTAGAGTATTGAGTGATAAAAAGATACCACCTAAGCTTAAAGACAAGTTTTATAGAATGATGGTTAGACCATCTTTGGTTTATATGGTGGAGTGTTGGGCAATTAAAAATTCACATGTTCAAAAGATATAGGTTACGGAGATGAGGATGTTGAGATGGAAGTGTAGACATACCTAGAGTGATAGGATTAGGAATGAGATCATCCCAGAGAAGTTAGAGATGGCCCTTGTGGCTGGAAAGATAAGGGAAATGAGACTGCATAGGTTTGGACATGGGCAAAGAAGGAGTATTGATGCTCCTATTAGGAGGTGCAAGAGGTTGGATTTAGTGGTTGCATAGAGGGGTAGAGGTAGATCGAAGAAGTATTAGGGGAGGTGATTTAACAAGATATTGCAAAACTTTATCTTACTGAGGACATGACCTTAGATAGAAAAGAGTTGAGGTCGCATATTAAGGTAGAGGGTTAATAGGCAAGTAGAAGTAGTTTGATATATGAGTTCGTGATATAGTAGGTTAGAAGGATTATATATGTCTGTTGTAACACCTCTCATGTGCATCAGAATTCCCCATAAGTGTATTTCTCGAATATCTCAAAAATCGTGCGTGATTTGAAAAATCTGACTCCGTACTCTTGTTCGGGGGGCATAGTGGGAAAAGAGTAGCCCCCGAATTTTAGATGACCCATATAAAAAGATAATTTTCACAATGGGAATTAGAAACAGTGTGCATGCGCACCCAGGGAACGGCACAGTGTTTCTGGGAGTGCACGTCTAGTTTGCGTCGCGCCTAGGGCGCGGACCTGTGTAATATTTCCCTTGTTTTTCCTACTTTATCCAAGAGCATTTGGTAATAACCCAATGCCTATTTAAACATGAAATCTTCCATCTTTAGCTATTTTTCAACTCTAGAACTCATAAAACCCTCTCAAAACCTCTCCAAAACATTATCAAATCCCCCATTCAAATTCAAGGATTTCAAGAACAAGTTTTGGAATTCAAGAACCCAACAAAAACCTCAAGTCTTCTTCAATTCAATTTCAAGAAAGTCTCAAGTTTAGGTGTAGGTTTCATTCATGAGTTCCTTCTACCCATGAAGCCAAACCTTCCCTCTTTATCAAATTTTACGATTTTAGTGTTGAATACTTTATGATAAACTTTATTAGGCATTATAAATATGGTTGGAGTTTGGATTCTTTAAGTATTGATTATAGATGCATGAATATCTATTGGAAGGCTATTCTATGAATTAATTTTTTATCTATTGAAGCTATGCATGATGTAAACTATGAAAACCATGGAAGATTGGAAACTTTTAAGATGAATTTCATGATACCCTAATTGGGGGTTTTACTACAATGTTGGTGGGTTGATTTGCATGACTTTAAAAAGAATTGATTTTACTCTTTCTTGTCTTAAGCTCCTAAATTGTATGATTTTGAGCATGGGTATGTATCCCCACCATGTTGATTAAGTTTACATGACTATGATTCTTATGTTGATAAAAAACTGTTAAAGGATTTGCAAAACAAGTATTTTTAAGGTGATTTATGATCTTCCAAACATGTATTAAAGTCATGAAAAGATTTCATGATCTACAAGTGAATTGTTGAGCTCTTATTCTATATTTTGTTCTCATGTGAATTGTTAAGCCTACTAGAAGGGGTCATGAACCATGATGTATGCCTCACCCTCTAGTAAAAGGCAACTTTCTACATAAAGGGGTCATGAATCATGTTGTATGCCTCACCCTCATGTATGAATTATTAATATACATTACCTAATGTCCACATGAAGGGGTCATGAACCATGTTGTATGCGTCACCCTCATGTTCGACTTAATACTATGTACTATCCACTACCTACTAGAAGGGGTCATGAGCCATGCTAAAAATATTCATCACCCTCTAGTACAATGTATCTGGATGAGCTATTTATGTCACTTTATTGTGTTGAACAAGTTATGCAAGTATTTATTCTCAAGCATGTTTAAGCCTAAGCATTAATTATTCATGTCATATTGAGGTCATGTCTATTGATTATGATTATGCATCTTATTATTATGCTTATGATTCTTGTAGCATTACACCCGCATACTTAGTACATTCCAATTACTAACGCATACTCTATGCCCACATGATATCACCATGTAGGGACGAGAGCTCCTATTGATCCTCCTTCTCCACATGGCTAGCCAGATGGTTGAAGTTAGTTGTTGGTGAGTCCTCACAGCCAGGGACAATATCTATTTTTCCTTCATGCCTATGTTAAGACTTTTTCTACATTTTTGGATACTTATTTATGAGGGTGAGCCCAAAAAATATCTTGGCCCCTACCCTATCTACTAGTAGAGATGTCGTTGGATATTATGCTGATGTGTATTTACGAGCTTGACTCCTATTAAGATTATGTTTTCATGAAAGACTCCCTTAGTCACACATCCCTTATGTACTACTTTTACATGTTCATTATATTATTGTGCTTTCACAACCAAGGATGTGAATGTGATATGCTTAGAGGCTTTTTTGTGGTTCCCTTGGGTCCCCCATTCGCTGTGTCACGCTTAGGCCCTAGGCTTGGATCGTGAAAAACTTGGTATCAGAGCACTAGGTTATTAATGGTCCTTGGAAATCCAACACACCATGCCAAGTAGAGTTTTATTTAGAGTTGTGAAGCACTCCACAACTATGAGTAGGAGGCTGTGAGGCATTTTAGGAAATATTTCACTTCTTCATAATCTATATCATGCTCTAGATGTAACGATGAGGCTTCCCCTCCCAAACGAACGCTCTTTTGCTCTTTTAGATCATTCCACTACGAAAAAGGAGACCATAGAGGGCCTACACACCCGAGAAGGGTCCAACTCATCAAGCTCCCCATGGAGAAGGGGCTGCACAAGTTGAGTTCGGAATGCCATCGCCATGTTGGCTCATGCTATGACCAATCAATTGAATCAAGGGGTCCAAATTTCCTCATGCTCCTACTCTAAACTCAATGGTGAGGGACTTTGCAAGGATGAACCCTCCAGATTTTCATGGTTCTAAACCAGAAAAGGATCCCCAAGAGTTTATTAATGAGGTGTTTAAGGTGCTTGCAATTATGGGGGTGACTTTGGAACAGAAAGTGGAGCTTGCAACTTATCCACTCAAAGGTGTTGCCAAAATTTGGTTTGCTCAATGGAAATTGGAGAGGAGAAACAATGATGTCATTCTTTGGGAGGAGTTTAAGACTGCCTTCCTCAACTAGTTCCTCCCAATTGAGTTGAGAAAGGCAAAAATGATGGAGTTCATGAATCTCAAGCAAAGAACTATGAGTGTGAGGGAGTATTCCCTCAAATTCAACAAGATTCTCAAAGTATGTTCCTCATTTGATTGCTAATCCTAGATCAAGCATGAACAAGTTTGTGTCCGGGGTGTCCAATTTGGTGAATGAAGAGTGTCGTACCGCTATGCTTGTGGGTGATATGGACCAATCTCGACTTAAGACCCATGTCGAACAACTTGAGGGGGAAAAGATTAGAAAGAGGAAAAGTCGGGAGTCTAAAAGGCTCCATTTAATGGTGGCTTCCAAGGTGCTAAGGTGCCCGTTTCCAATGTCATAAATTTCAAGGTTAAGGGTCCTCTAATGCTCCAAAGAAGAGGTTTGATAATGATGGGGTGCCTAACCCAAGGTTTCAAGGTGGAAATGGTGTAATGACTAATCCTAGGTGCCTAAAGTGTGGGAGGAATCACAAGCTTCTTAATTGCCCTTATGCTCAAAACAATGGCAAGGATGGTCTTCCTCAAGGACAAGGTGGTTATGTTGATCAAAGGGCTCAAGGTGGCCAACAAAGAGGTGCTCCATGCCACAATCGATTTCATGCTCTTTAATGGAGGTAAGGAGTGGATGAGGTGCCCAATGTTATTACTAGTATGTTAAAGATTTTTTATTATGATGTATATGCTTCTTAGATCCGGGTGCCACTCTTTCTTTCATTACTCCTTTGGTTGCTACAAAGCTCCATCTGTGCTCCAAATTGTTGTGTGAACCCTATGAGGTGTGTAACCCCGTTGGTGAGTCCATTAAAGTCTATAGGGGTTGTCCCGTGTCTGTATTGCATAAAGTCTTACCTTGTGATTTTGTTGAACTTGACATGGTGGATTTTGACATTATTCTTGGGATGGATTAGTTACATACATATCATGTTTCCATTGATTGCAGGACCCATAAAGTTAGGTTCCAAATTTCTAATAAGCCTATCTTTGAGTGGGAAGGTCATGATTCGGTGGTTAAGGGTAGATTCATCTCTTGTCATAAAGCTAGGAAATTGATTTCAAAGGGTTCCATTTACCAGCTTGTGAGGGTTAGGGATGTTGAGTCTAAAGTCCTTCCTATTAAGTCGATTTTAGTGGTCAATGAGTTTCTTGATGTCTTTCCCGATGAGCTTCCCGGTGTTCCTCTCGAAAGAGAAATAGACATTGGCATAGACCTCCTTCTCAATACACAACCCATATCCATTCCTCCTTACTATATGGCCCCGACAGAGTTAAAGGAGTTGAAGGACCAATTGAAAGATTTGTTGGCGAAGGTTTTCATAAGGCCTAGCAAGTCACCTTGGGGTGGACCGGTGTTGTTTGTAAGAAAGAAATATGGATCACTTAGAATGTGTATCGACTACCGGTAACTCAATAAGGTCACTATAGAAAACAAGTATCTTCTAACAAGGATAGATGACCTATTTGATCAACTAAAAGGGTCTAGGAAGTTTTCTAAGATTTATCTTTGGTCCGGATACCGCCAAGTAAGGTGAAAGAGTATGATATTCCCAAAACAACTTTCTAGACTAGGTATGCATTTTGAATTTATGGTGATGTCATTTGGGTTGACTAATGCACCGGCAATATTTATAGATCTTATGAATAGAGTCCTTAAGCCCTACCTTGATATATTTGTGATAGTCTTCATAGATGACATATTGATTTATTCCCGAAGTGAAGAAGCACATATGAATCATTTGAGGATGTTGTTTGAGGGATGAGAAATTATTTGTTAAATTTGATAAATGTGAATTTTAGTTAAAAGAGGTTGCATTGCTAGGACATGTGGTGTCGTGTGATAGAATTAAAGTGGACCCCAAGAAGACAGAGGTGATGAGAAATTGGCCTAGGGCCTTGACTCCGACGGATATTAGGAGTTTCTTGGGTTTAGTAAGGTACTACCAGAGATTTGTGAATGGTTTCTCTTAAATTACTTAAAAGAATGCAAAATTTGTTTGGACCGATGAATGTGAAAGAAGTTTTCAAACTTTGAAACACAAGCTTATCTCTGCTCCTATTTTGGCTTTATCAGAAAGGTTAAAAGGGATTTTTGGTTTGTTGTGATGCCTCAAAGATTGATTTGGGGTATGTATTAATGCAAAATGGCAAAGTTATAACATATGCTTCTTAGCAACTAAAGGTATATGAGTGTAACTATCCCACCCATGATCTTGAATCAGTGGCCATGGTGTTTGCTTTGTAAATATGGCGTCATTATTTGTATGGGGTGCACATAGATGTATTTACCGAGCATAAGAGTCTCTAATATGTGTTCACACAAAGGGATCTCAATTTGAGACAAAGAAGGTGGTTAGAGCTCCTTAAAGATTATGACATGAGAGTGCACTATCATCCCAACAAAGCTAATGTTGTTGCTGATGCTTTGAGTAGAGTGTGTCCATGGGAAGTGTAGCTCATACTGATAATGAAAATAAGGAGGTGGATAGAGAAGTTCACCGATTAGCTAGGTTGGGGGTTAATTTGAATGAAGTTGAAAATGGAGGTGTAGTGGTCATTTATGGTTCCAAATCCTCTTTGATTGAACAAACAAGACCTTGATTCCGCATAGCTAGAATTGAAAGTTTTGGTGAAGGATGGTAAAGTGGAGGTTTTCTTCCAACAGGGAGATAGTGTTTTTAGGTACCAAGGTAGATTGTGTGTGTCACTCCCCGGACTTAGGGCCTAGACGTGACCGATGAATGAGGAACCCTAAGGAACCCCAAACAAAGCTCATAGCATATCATTTGCACATCCTGGTCGCGGAAGCAATTAAAATGACAATAAGAGACAAACACAAACAAGGGGAATTGGGACTAAGAGAGAGAGAGAGAGAGAGAGAGAGAGAGAAAAAAAGAGGAAGCAATACCTAAATATCATAACTGAGTCAAAGCTCAAGTATAATACACAACTTGTCCAACAACACCTCTAAACATAGATACTTAGTGGGGGCCAAGACAAGCAAATGGGCTCACCCTCATAGTCAAAGTAGCAATAAAGGAGAGGGTATCAATACATAGCATAAGAAATATAGATCAATGTCCCTGAAATGGAGGACTCACTAACTAGCTTGAGAGACAATCATACTAGCCACGTGGAAGAGAAAGATGGCCAAATGGAGCTCCGGTTCCTACATAGTGATATCATGTAGGCATAGAGTATGTGTTAGTACGTTTGAATGTACTAAGTATGTAGAATGCAATGCAACAAGAGATAGAAATCATAAGAAAAATGCATAATCATAAGAAATGAATAGCATACTAACAATATGATATGTATGAATGATACTTGAAGTAAAACCATGCTTATATAGAACATAATACGAGTGTGAGTGACCAATATAGTGCAATCCAAGGCCTGCCACCTCCTTGGAGAGGCGCATGAGGTAGACTCCTTCATGAGGTTGATGGAGTACAAAGCCCCCAACAAAGTTGATGGAGTACAAACCCACCAATAAGGTTAATGGGCAGAAACCGCCAACAAGGTTGATGGTACTAACCTCCAACAAGGTTGCACGGGCCTGCCACTTCCCAAGCAAGGCGATCGAGGTACAAACCCCTCAACAAGGTTACCCGGGCCTACAACCTCCCGAATGAGGCTTGGTCATCCCCAACACTACTGAGATAATATTATATATATACACTCCTTTCATCATCTTATACCTATATTCCTTTCATCGACATATACATACATTCCTTTCATCATCATATACATACATTCATTTCATCATCATAAAGTCATTCATCTCATAAGACATACATTAGACCTTCAATTCCTCAAGAAATCATAACTAAATATTTTATCAAAGACTTAGCGGGTGTGTAGTGCTAGTGTAAAACCATGCAATTCAAGAGTGAAGTCGTACTATAAAATCAAAATGTGAAATAATCAATAGATAAACACCTTCAAGCAATATATATCAAACCCTTCATCAATTCTCATAATAGATCTTGGATTCATTGCCCACAACATAGTAAAACAATCACAATTTCATAAACCCCAACATAGTGTGTAGTGAATTTCATAATAATTAAGACCCAAGAGTAAATCAACTTTAAATCAAGCAATTTAGAGTAAAAGGGAGCTTGGGTATCATGGGTGAAAGGAACCTATGAAAGAAACCCACATACCTTAGCTTTTGGAGAATCCTTAATGAAGATTGGAGATGGAGACTTGAAGCTTGGTTGAATTCCTTAAGATCCGAAGAGGGTTTTGGCACTTGAATTTTGATAGAAATATAAGTCTAAGTGTTTGAGTTAGTATTGAGAAATGTCTTGTATGATATGAAGGCAAATATGGCTAACTATAGGTTTTTTCACAAGTTGGAAGGCTTAGACCCAAAGAATTAAAATACTTGGATAAAAATTGGGGAAGAAATAACACTGGGGTGCGTCGCGCCACAGACGTGTACCACACACTATAAATTACTCACTTTGAAAATTGAAATTTTGAATTATTCACTCTAAAATCAAGGTTAGACCCTTTTCCCAATCAATTTGACCCCTTGAACAAGAATATGAAGTTGGATTTTCAAAATAACGCATGGATTTGGAGATATATAGAAATTACGATTCTGGGCATTTCTGAGGCATATTTTCGGGCACTTTTTTGGATCGTTACAATATCTCCCCAGTGGGAACATTCATCCCCGAATGTCAAGGAAATGTACAAGATAAGAGTAATCATAAAGAGCTCAGCCCCAACAAGAATGCAATAATACATTTGAAAATACCATTTTCAAAATCTCAACGCAAGTGTCAAAAATTGTCATTAACCTGTTAACATGAACGTTAATGCATGCAAATGACATAGGGACTGAAACATAAGGCTTGAAATCATGAAAAGGGACTTGACATATTATCATAAGCTTGAATAGAATAAAAGAGGTACAGATATCGCTTTTAAATGCCTGCTCCGACTCCCCGAAAGACATTCCAGACTTGATGATCCTTCCCATGGGGCTTGACGAACACTACGTCCTCATCAATTAACTCCTTCAACCTTTCCCTCCATTACCTCCATCAGGACTTCTTCCTAAATCAACTCATCCTCCACAATGTCCATTACCTCAAGAGTCTTGTAACACTCCAATCACCAACACACCTCATCAATTCTAGAAACATGAAGAACTAGACGAACTATATCCTCGTCCCAAGGAACTTCCCATTCGAATGCGACCTCACTAATCTTCCTCGACCCCCTATGAAGACTCTTAACCATGAACTCAACTCCCTCTTTATTGGGGCAAACCACACTTCGTGTGAGTGAAACCTTCAAATAGCCTCAATCACCAACTTTGAATTCAAGATCCTTTCTCCTTGCATCAACATAGGATTTTTGATTACTTTAGGGTGTCTTCCACCCTTCCCTAATCATCCTAACCTTTTGAAAAGCCTCCATAACCAGATTTGGTCCCAACATAGCCACCTCTCCAACTTTAAACCACCCAACCGGTAATCTACAACGTCTACCATAAAGAGCCTCAAAAGGAGCCATACCGATGCTAGAATGATAGCTGTGATTGTGGGCAAACTCAGTCAATGGAAGATGATTATCCCAACCATAAATTCCATATTAATATCTTCCCACTTCCAAGTAGGAATCTCTATGTCTTGGGTTAGGCCACCCGACCTTTGATGTTTGGCTTTGACTTGTTGGCAACTATGGCAACTGGACACAAAATTTGTAATTCCTTTCTTCATGCCTCCCCACGAATACATATCCCTTAAGTCTCTATACATTTGGTAGAATCGGGGTGAATAGAATAAGAAGTATTATAGGCCTCATCGAGGATCCTTTCTCTCAAGCCATCAATACAAGGCACACATAACCTACCTTGGTACCTAATGGAACCATCTCCCCCTTAGTATAAAATCTCCACCTTTCCCTCTTTCACTAAGGTATTCAATTCTAACAAGGAGAGGTCAAGAACTTGCTTTGCTCTTACTGAAACGACCCAAAAAGTGCCTGAAAACGTGTCTCGGAAGTGCCCAAAATCTTATTTTCCATATATCTAAAAATCCGTTTGTTATTTCGAAAATTCGAGATCATATTCTTGTTTAAGGGGTCAAATTGAGTGGGAAATAGGTCTGACCCAAATTTTAGAGCAACCGTATCAAAAATCAAAAATCGCGAAATACGCTATTTAGGAGGGTCAATATTTAAGGGGCATATCTCTTAGAACACAAAACACTAGGTGTCCCATGACCTATCAACTGAAATCCCTTTGAATTATCCTTCTAACGCACTTCATTTCACTACATTTCGAGTTTGGATGAAGGATTTATGCCCGTTCTCGTAGAAATCGTTCGTACAGAAAATGCTGATTCCAGTGGGAGCCCCTATGTTTTTTGGTGCCTGTTTTCATTTTTTCAGTCCAAGACATGTAAGTCTTGGGCCTAAGGGTTCCCACACTTGGAAATACATATAATTAGGCTTATTTTACCCATATATCATCCTAAACATTCCCCAAAACTCACTCAAACATTTAGACTCATATTTCACCCTAAATTCAAGTCCCAAACTCAAGACCAATCTCAAGTATTTCTTCAAGGATGTCACTCAAGCTTCAAATATCCATTAAAGTCTTCTTCAAGAAACTTCACAAAAGCTAAGGCATGTGGTGTTGAACCATTGGGTCCTTCCACCCATAGCACATAAACCCTCTTTTAATCAATATTGCATGATTTAAAGTGGTTTTACATGTTGGTCTTGAATATTGAGAAATTTACTGCACAATGATCATAGTTTATGAAAGCATGGTGGTTTTAGCATGTTTTGAGCTTCAAATCTTGGATCTAATGTTAGATTTGATCAGGGGTTTTAATATGAATGTCTTGGGGGTGTTGCAAGGTGTTGATTAAAAGGTTTTACCACTAATTTTGTTGCATGATTTCATATCTAAATTGCATGCTCTTTTACCCCTATTACATACCCCAATGTGTTTGATAAAATGTACGGTTATGGTTTCTTGAGGAATTCAAGGTCCAAAGCATGAGATACGATATGAATGATGTTATGATGATTATATGATGATGAAATGATGATGAATGAGCTTATGAACATGACTATCTCTATATGAGGTATTATATTAGAGCTTATGATAAATCCTATATAAAGTGTTGCATAGACCATGCCCAACCCGCTGGAAAAGAGCCGGGTAACCAAATGGGGGTTTATACTCATTCATTAGGGTGATGGGTGCGATCATCACCAACCAGAATGGGGTTTATACTCATTCACTAGGGTTATGGGTGCGATTATCACCAACCTAAATAAGGGGTTTATTTCTCATTCACTAGAATGATGGGTGCGATCATCACCAACCTACCGAGGGGTTTGTACCTTAGAGAGCTAGCTTGGTCTCATCTTCACATATGATATTCTGTATGAGCATGATTTACTTAGCATGTTTTACTTATGCATTGATCATACATGCCATATTGCCATACTATGTCTATTGCCTATCGTCTTGCATTTTGGATTGTGATACCAATGTATTGTTTCATTGCATCCCACATACTTAGTACATTCAAACGTACTAACACATACTCTTTACTACGTGATATCACCATGTAGGGACCGGAGCTCCTGTTGATTCTTTTTATGGCTAGATGGATTGCTCAAGTTAGCCTTGGTGAGTCCTCTATTCCGGGGACAAGGACCATTCTCTTAAACTATGTATCAAGACTTTCTTAACTTTATTATATACTTATTACTATGAGGGTGGTCCCGATTGTATGTCTTGGCCCCTGTTATTATCTATGTAATAGAGGTGTTGTTGAACAAACCTATATATTTATGCTATGAGTTGATTTATTTATCTCTTGACTCTATGTTACGACAAGTTCTCCCTTAGTCCCTCTTGCCCTTACTTTTATTATGTATGTCTTATTATGTTTCCGCGACCAAGGATGTGTAATGATATGCTATGAGGCTTGTTTGGGGTTACTTCGGGTTCCCCATTCGCCGATCACGTCTACGACCTAGGCTTAGGTCGTGACACTTACCTCATCAACCAATGAAGATTTAGAACTATCAACAACAATAACACAGCCATTGCCCACCTCTTCTAACCTAACCCCAATCTAGCCAACCGATGCACCTCCCTAGCCACCTACTTGTTGCCACCATCAACATATGCTAGGCTACCCATAGACATCCTACTTAGAGCATCGATCACAACCTTAGCCGTATTGGGGAAAGCGATGCACACTCATATCATAGTCCTTAAGGAGTTCTAACCACCTTCTTGCTACCCTCGAATCACACCTATCATATTTAGAAAACAACACCTCATCCCGCAAGACTTGCAATACTTCCCAAAATGATTCACAAGCTCTACATAATTCAATGCTCCACTACTAGCGGTCACCACAAACATATCAAGGTAGGGTTTTAATACCCTATTCATGAAATCCACAAACCTAGCTGGTGTATAAGTCAACCAAGCAACTCCAACAATACTCAAAATGCTCGCTACTAATCCTAAATAGGACATTTAGGAATGTCACCTATCCTCATCCTCACTTGCGAACAAAACCTGAACCACAAATCAATCTTAGAGAAGTGACTAGCCTATTGTAGTTGACCAAATAAATTGTCCACCCTATCCATTATATTACAACCTTACGAGTCCTACACTCATTGGAAGCATGCTATGCAAGTAGCCAAACCACCTCAAGACCTCCAACCCAAACCAATTCTTCGAAGCATCACAATACTCAATAACCCCTTCCGATCCTCCCGGTAGAGCAATGATAGGAGCGTACACAAGCTTAAACTTCAAGGTTTAGAAACTCTATTCACGCTCATTGGCTCATTCAAACGAGCCTTATTCGGGGTCAACTAAACCATATGAGAAGCAGTAGAAAGAAACCTACTAACAACCTCTGGTAATAACCTGCTAAGCCCAAGAACTCCTAATATGCAATGGGTTTAAAGGTCTAGGACAATGTCTAATCACCTTCGTCTTACTAGAGTCCACCCTAATACCATCACCCGGAATCATAAGACCTAGGAAGGCAACCTTTTGCAACCAAACTCACATCCCTCCTTCTTAGCATACAACTTCCTCCCCTAAACCTTGTAGTACTACCCTCAAATGACTCACATGCATCTCCTCACTTCCGGGGGCAAATCAACCTATCATCACGCAAGCCATCATAAACATAATAAGGTAGGGTCTAATATTTATGAGACTTATAGACATAATCAGTGCACTAGCTAAACCAAAAGATACTTCCCCCAATCTGCATTATCGGAAAGGACATTCAAGAGTTTATTTACCACCTAAAATAATTCGAATAGAAATAACTTATGTTCAACACCCCTAACCCCCTCAAGACAAAGAATTCAACCCTTAGAGATCAAGCATACCATAATACAAGAAATGGGCCTACCTCTTTGCAACCACTTTACAAGCCCCCACTAAAAGACGAATTTAATAGGGAATCAAAATTTAAATCTAAGGACCCTACATTCAATGGGGACACAACACCAACGCAACTAACCCATCCCAAGCATAGCATCAAAATCCACCACACTAAACCCAACAAGTCACAAGACAAGACCCAATGCAATATAAACACGGAACAATACCTATGGACCTTCAAATAACAATAGGTCCACCAATGAGATAGACACCAAAGAGAGTTTGGACCACACATGAAACCCACTAGCAAGCTAAAGAATAATGAAAGAGATAGTGTCACCCGATCCCATCAATGCAAACACATCAAAGCCAAAAGGATAACATACCGGTAGCAACATTGCGCATCTCATCTCCATCTTGAGTCATTTGATTAACATGACCACCTTGATCTAAAGGTCGACCACCCTTACACCTCCTTCGATCACATGGATAATCAACTAGCGTGTGACCCACTTTACCACATAAAAAACAAGCACTAGAATGCCATCAACACGGGACATCATGTTTCTTCTTACACATAAGGCACTTGGGATTAGTCATTCCACCATCACCTCCCTTACCCTTAGTGCGTCTCTGAGGGCAATCTATCATCTTGTGACCCTCCTATCCACAATCATAACAAGCATTGGTACCCCTCAAGCAAGGGCTATTATGGCTTCTACCACATCTTAGGCACCTAGCATAAGGCACCAAACCACCTCCACCTCTACATTTGGGACTTTGGAACTTCCCTTTACCACGGGCCCTCTTGGCCTCCTTACCTCTCCTCTTATATTTTGAAGTCTCGGAAGCACTCGCTTGTTGATCGAGGTGAGTTTCTGTTTTTGTCGCCACTTTGGCCAATACCCAAAGAGCGTTGCCAACCTCTGCATTTGTCATATCACCACCCTGAGTATCTTGAGACATATCCGGTAATGTAACGTTTCGGGATTAGCAATAATCCCTAAGGGACCTAACTCTATCACACGACATATATCATGAAAAAGTGAAACGTTACCTAGAACGCCTCATAGCATCCCATTCATAATCGTGACATGCTTCACAATCATGAATAAGAATCTAATCGACGTGGTGTGTTGGACTCCGAGGATCTAATAACCTAGTGCTCTAATACCATCTTTTCCATGCCCCAGACCTGGGGCCTAGACATGACCGATGAATTGGGAACCCAAAGGGACCCCAAACAAGCCTCATAGCATATCATTACATATCCTTAGTTGCGAAAGCAATTAAAATGACAATAAAAAACAAACATAAACAAGGGGAATTGGGACTAAGGGAGCGAGAGACAAAGAGGAAGTAATACTTAAATATCATAGATGAATCAAATCTCAAGCGTAAAATACAACTTGTCCAATACATCTCTAAACATAGATACTTAGCGGGGGCCAAGACAAGCAACGAGGCTCACCCTCATAGTTAAAGTAGCAATAAAGGAGAGGGTAACAATACATATCATAAGAAATATAGATCAACATACACGGAATGGAGGACTCACCAACTAGCTTGAGAGACAATCGTATGTGGAGGAGGAAGATGGCCAGATGGAGCTTCGGTTCCTACATGGTGATATCATGTAGGCATAGAGTATGCTTTAGTACATTTAAGTGTACTAAGATGTAGGATGCAATGCAACAAGAAATAGGCATCATAGGAAAAATGCATAATCATAAGCAATGAATAATATACTAACAATATGATATGTATGAGTGATACTTGAAGCAAAACCATGCTTATATAGAACATAATATGAGTGTAAGGAGTGATCATTATAGTGCAATTCAAGGCTACCACCTCCTTGGAGAGACGCATGAGGTGCAAAATCCTTCATGAGCTTGATGGAGTACAAACCCCCCAACAAGGTGTATGGGTACAAACCCGCAACAAGTTTGATGGGTACAAACCTGAAATGACCCCAAAAAGTGTCCAAAAAATACCTCAGAATGCCTGGAATTTTAAATTCTATATATCTCAAAATTCATTTGCTATTTCAAAAATTTGACTTCATATTCTTGTTCAGGGGGTCAAAACTAGGGGCGAAAAGGTCTAATCCCAATTTTAGAGCAATACAATTTCAAATTTCCCAAATTCAATTTCCAGAGACGGTCTGCGATAACACCGCGATGCTTAGCCATCGCAGACATATCTTAATTTGGCTCTGCAATAGGTCTGCATCATGGACCTGTGTTTTTCACTGCCAATAATTTTTGTCTTGGTCCAAAGCTTTGGTCTCTTGGGCCTAAGTGTTACCAAATATGTTTTTACCTATACATAGCCTTATTTCACCCTCATATCATCCCGAACATTTCCCAATACTCCCCAAAACACTTAGCCATATTTTCACTACAAAATTCAAGTCTCAAAACCCTCATGCTAACCTAAGGTTTTCCTTCAAGGTTCTTTTTCAAGCTTCAAGTCTCCTTCTCCAATCTTCACCAAGTTCATCTCTAAGCTAAGGTATGTAGGTTTTAGCCATTGGGTTCTTCCACCCATGGTGTCCAAATCTCCTCCTTACTTAATTTGCATGATTTAAAATTAATTTTACATGTGGGTCTTGTATATTAAGAAATTTACTGCACAGTAATTTGAGTTCATGAAAGTATAGTTGTTTTAGCATGTTTTGAGCTCTAAATCATGGATCTAATGTTGGATTCGATGAGGGGTTTTGATGTGAATTTCTTGGGGGTGTTGAAAGGTGTTGATGGATGGTTTTACAACAGGTTTTCTTACATGATTTTATCTCTAAATTACATGGTCTTTTACCCCAATTACTCACCCCCCAAGTGTTTGATAAAATGTCCGGCTAGGGTTTCTTATGGAGTTGAAGGTCCAAAGCATAAGATATGATATGAATAACTATATGAACATGAAATGAGCTTATGTATATGATATAATCTATATAAAGTATTGCATTAGACCATGCCCAATTCGGGGGACTAAGAGCCCGGACAACTAAGGTGGGTGTTTGTTCTTATCAACCGAGGTGGGGGTTTATACTCATCAACCGAGGTGGGGGTTTGTACTCATCGATCGAGGTGGGGGTTTGTACTCATCAAACTATGTGAGGGGTTTGTATTTCACCACCAGTGTGATAAAGGGTGATTATCATCAACCAAGTGAGGGGTTTGTACCACACCACTAGGGTAATGGGGTGAGATCATCATCAACCGGCCAAGGGGTTTATACTTTGGAAATCCATCTTGGTCTATTCTTCACAAATAATATCCTATATGAGCATGAGTTACTTAAGCGTGTTTTACTTATGCATTGACCATACATGCCATATCGCTATATTATACCCATTGCCTATTGTTATGTATTTTAATTGTGATGCCTAATTCTTATTGTATTGCATCCTACATAATTAGTACATTCAAACGTACTAATCGATACTCTTGCCTACATAATATCACTATGTAGGAACCGGTGCCCAAGTTGATCATCCTCCTCTTTCTCGTGGGTAGTCGGTGTTATTCAAGCAAGTTGGTGAGTCCTCTATTTCGTGGACCTTGCTTTATGTTTATTACCTTGTATTGAGACACTTTACTTATGTTCTATTTGACTATGAGGGTGAGCCCAATTGCTTTATCTTGGCCCCCGCTCTTATCTATGTATAGAGATGTTTGTTGGACAAATTATGTATCTATGATATGAGTTTGACTCTTGTTTCCTTGTCATGATGTTTTGCAAGTTATCCCTTATCCCCTTTACCTCATTTTTGCGTTATGTATTTTATATGATTCTGCGACCAATGATGTGTAATGATAAGTTTAGAGGCTTGTTTGGGGGTTCTTTCTAGTTCCCCATTCGTCGTGTCACGTTTAGGCCCTAGGCTTGGGTCGTGACAAAATCCCTAACAGGATTGCATGGGCCTGCCACCTCCCGAGTGAGGTGATCGAGGTATAAACGCTTCAACAAGGTTACCTGGGCCTATAACCTCCTGAATGAGGCTTGGTCATCCCCAACACTAATGATATAATAATTATATATATACACTCCTTTCATCATCTTGTACCTACATTCCTTTCATCATCATATACATACATTCCTTTCATCATCATATACATACATTCCTTTCATCATCATATGCATACATTCATTTCATAATCGTAAAGTCATTCATCTCATAAGACATGCATTGGACCTTCAATTTCTCAAGAAATCATAACTGGCAATTTTATCAAACACTTGGCGAGTGTATAGTGCTAGTGTAAAACTATACAATTCAATAGTGAAATATGCTATAAAATCCAGTGTAAAGCCATCAATAGATACTTGGTAACATCCTCAAGCAATATGCATCAAATCCTTCATCAAATCTCACAATAGATCTTAGATTCATAGCCCAAAACATAGTAAAACAGTCACGATTTCATGAACCTCAACATAGTGTGCAGTGAATTTCCTAATAAATAAGACCCAAGAGTAAATCAACTTTAAATCATGCAATTTAGAGTAAAATGGAGCTTCGGTATCATGGGTGAAAGGAACACATGAAAGAAACCCACATACCTTAGCTTTTGGAGAATCCTTGATGAAGATTGGAGATGAAGAGTTGAAGCTTGATTGAATTCCTTAAGATCCGGAGAGGGTTTTGGCACTTGAATTTTGAGAGAAATATAAGACTAAGTGTTTCAGTGAGTATTAGAAAATGTCTTGTATGATATGAAGGAAAAATATGGCTAAGTATAGGTACTTTCACGTGTGGGAAGGCTTAGGCCCAAGAATTAATAGCCTTGGATCGAACTGAAAAAATTGGGCAAGAAATAACACTGGGATGCGTCGTGCCACAGATGCGCACCACACACTTGAAATTGGTCTCTTTGAAAATTGAAATTGTAAATCATTCGCTCTAAAATCGAGGTTAGACCCTTCTCCCACTCAATTTGACCCCCTGAACAAGAACATAAAGTTGGATTTTCGAAATAATGCAAGTATTTTGAGATATATGAAAATTATAATTTCGGACATTTCTGAGATACATTTTCGGGCACTTTTTGGGGTCGTTACAATGTGCCTAATATGGATGACTTGAGGGAGTTGATTTTGAATTATACACATAATTTATCCTATTCTATTCACCCCGGTTCCATAAAAATATATAGAGACTTCAGGGAGTTTTATTAATGAGGTGGTATAAAGAGGGATATTGCCAAGTTTGTAGCCGATTGTACAATTTCCAACAAGTGAAAGGCGAAAATCAAAGGCTAGATGGCCTAGCCCAGAAATTCCTACTTGGAAGTGGGAAGAGATTAACATGGATTTTGTGAATGGTTTGCTAAATACTAGGAAGCACTTTGATTCTATTTGGGTTATTGTTAACAAGATGGCAAAGTTGACTCACTTTTTACCAGTTAAAACAACTTATGGTACCGAGGATTATGCCAAGTTATATATTCATGAGTTGGTTAGGTTGCATGCGGTGCTATTGTTCATCATTTTGGATCATGGTGCTCAATTTACTTCTCATTTTTGGAGATCCTTCCTAAAGGGTCTTGGTGCCAAGGTCAAGCTTAGCACGACTTTTCATCCTCAAACAGATGGTCAAGCCAAAAGAACAATTCAAACTCTTAAGGATATGCTTAGGGCTTGCATTTTGGAATTCAAAGGTAGTTGGGATGAACATCTTCCACTTATTGAGTTTGCTTATAACAATAACTACCACTCTAGTATTGGCATGGTTCCCTTTGATTCTTTATATGTTAGATATTGTAGATCCCTGGTTAGGTGGTTTGATGTG
Source organism: Solanum clarkiae (assembly GCA_011800125.2). Taxonomy (NCBI): domain Eukaryota; kingdom Viridiplantae; phylum Streptophyta; class Magnoliopsida; order Solanales; family Solanaceae; genus Solanum; species Solanum clarkiae. Next base: position 41,373 of record JAABOM020018754.1, read on the forward strand.
GGGGAGATGACTTTGTTAGGCCTAAATTTGGTAATGGAAGCTTTGAAGAAGGTGAGGTTGATAAAGGAGAAACTGAAGACGGCTCAAAGTAGACAAAAGTCCTACTTTGATATGAGAAGAGACCTTGAGTTTATGTTGATGATTGGGTATATTTGAAATTCTCACCCATAAAAGTTATGATCCGATTTGGCAAGAAAGTGAAATTGAGCCCAAGGTTTGTAGGACCTTATAGGATTTTGAGAAGAATTAGTAAGGTTGTATATGAGTTGGAGTTGCCTACGGATATGAGTATGGTTCATCTGGTCTTCTCTGTGTCTATGTTGAGGAAGTGTGTAGGTGACCCAAGTGCTATTGTACCTTTAGAGGTTGTGGGTATTGTGGAGGATAACTTAACCTATGAGGAGGTCCTGGTGGAAATAAAGGATAGGCAAGTGAAAAGATTGAGGAACAAAGATGTGACATCCGTCAAAGTCCTTTGGAGGAATCATCAAGTTGAAAGTACCACTTGGGAAGCCAAAGCGGACATGAAGAAATGATATCCTTACCTCTTTCACTCTACTTAAGCTGAAGGTAACCATTTAAGTGTCTTATCAATGATTTCAAGTCTTAAGTTTCAGCCCTTATTCATTTGCATGCATACATGTTCATGGTGACAAGATTTGATGATTTTTGATGTATATGTGTGAAACTTTTTAAGAAAGATGTTTAAGTGCATTTGTTGCATTCATTCGAGTCATGTCGGGCTGGAAGTTTCATGATCACTTCTCTTACGTATGTTTCTTTGACATTCGAGGATGAATATTCCCAAGGGGGAGATATTGTAACACCCTTCATGTGCACCGGAATGCCCTTTACGTGTATATTTTGAATATCTCAAATATCATGCGTGATTTTGATAATCTGACTACATATTCTTATTTAGGGGCAAAATTGCATAGGAGAAAGGTAGCTCCTGAATTGTGTCTGGTCCGAGTCGCGCCTAGGGTGCGGACTAGTGTAATTTTTTCCTGTTTTTCCTACTTCATCCAAGGGCATTTGGGTAATAACTTAATACCCATTTAAACATGAAATCCTCCATCCTTAGCTATTTTTTAACTCTAGAACTCAAAAATCCTCTCAAAACCTCTCCAAAACATTACCAAATTCCCTATTCAAATTCAAGGATTTCAAGAGTAGGTTTTGGAATTCAAGAACCTAACACAAACCTCAAGTCTTCCTCAACTCAATTTCAAGAAAGTCTTAAGTTTAGGTATGTGGTTTTTCATTCATGGGTTCCTCCCACTCATGAAGCCAAACCTTTCCTCTTTATCAAATTTTATAATTTTAGTATTGAATACTTTATGGGTAAACTTTATTATGCATTATAAATATGATTGGAGTTATGATTCTTCAAGTATTGATTATATATAAATGAATATCTATTGAAAGTCTATTCTATGAATTGATATTATTTTTTAATCTATTGAAGCTATGCATGATGTGAACTATGAAAATCATGGAAGATTGGGAACTTTTAAGATGCATTTCATGATATCCAAATTGGAGGTTTTACTACAATGTTGGTGGGTTGATTTGCATGACTTGAAAATGAATTGATTTTACTCCTTCTTGTCTTACACTCCTAAATTTCATGATTTTGAGTATGGGTATGCATCCCTACCATGTTGATTAAGACATGACTATGATTCTTATGTTGATAAAAAAAACTATTACATGATTTGCAAGATAAGTATTCCTATGGTGATTTATGAGCTCCTAAACATGTATTAAACTCATGAAAAGATTTCATGATCTACAAGTGAATTGTTAAGTTGTTATTCTATGTTTTGTTCTCATGTGAATTGTGAAGCCTACTAGAAGGGGTCATGAACCATGATGTATGCCTCACCCTCTAGTATAAGGCAATATCCACATAAAAGGGTCATGAACCATATTGTATGCCTCACCCTCGTGTATGACTTATTAATACGCATTACCTAATGTGTACATGAAGGGGTTATGAACCATATTTTATGTCTCACCCTCATGTACGACTTAAATACTATGTACTATCCACTACCTACTAGAAGGTGTCATGACTCATGCTATATTCCTCACCCTCTAGTACAAGGTATTTGGATGAGTTATTCATGTCACTTTATTGTGTTAAATAAGTTATGAAAGTATGATTTTTCTCAAGAATATTTACGCCTAAGCATTGATTATACATGTCATATTTAGCTCATGTTTATCGATTATGATTATGCTTCTTGATAAATTACGCTTATGATTCTTGTTGCATTTTACCGCGCATACTTAGTACATTCCAAGTACTAACACATACTCTATGCCTACATGATATCACCATATAGGGACTGGAGTGTTTATTGATCCTCTTCCTCCACTTGGCTAGCCGGATCGTTGAAGTTAGTTGTTGGTGAGTCCTCACATCCGAGGACAATATCTATTTTTCCTTCATACCTATGTTAAGACTTTATCTATATTTTTGGATACTTATCTATAAAGGTGAGCCTGGGAAATATCTTGGCCCCGGCCCCATCTACTAGTAGAGGTGTCTTTGGATATTATGATGATGTGTATTTACGAGCTTGACTCCTATTAAGCTTATGCTATTATGATAGACTCCCTTAGTTTCGCTTCTCTTTTGTACTATCTTTACATGTTCGTTATCTTATTTTGCTTTTGCAACAAAAGATGTGTATGTGATATGCTAAGAGGCTTGTTTGAGGTTCCCTCGGGTCCCCCATTCGCCTTGTCATACCTAGGACCTAGGCTTGGATCGTGACATCTTTACATCCTATAATTGTCATATTAGTCCTATATTTATTACTTTTATCATACTATAGACTATCATTCACTTTTCATTATTAGAAATTCCCCCTTTCCTTCCTGTTCATTTTTTTCATATCTAGTACCTTCTACTTATTAGGTTTGATTCTCTTATACGAGGGTTTTCAATAACAACCTCTCTATATCGATGAGGTAATGGTAAGGTCTGCGTATATTTTTACCCCCACAGACCCCACTTGTGGGATTGCACTAGGATTTGTTATTGTTATTTTAATAAATAAACATAATTTAAAATAATTTTTTTGAATTCTTAAAAGATCAGCTTGCAATAAAGATATTATATTTATATAAGCTTAGATTTTTCTCAAATAAATGGGCTCCCAAGGTTTTTACCTTTACGCTATTTCACCAAAGAAAACATTCCCATTTTTTGTCTTCCTCGCCACACACTGTTTTCATCTTTTGGTCTGTTGCTTTTCGTCATCTTTATTTTTGCATGTGAGTGCTTTTGCTTTTTCTTCTTCATTGAAGTATATTTTTCATACTAATTTTTGTTTTGTCTATTGAAATTTTTATTGTGTGAGTTCGATAATTGTTTACAAGAATTTCAGAATAATTTGTTTAATTTGTTATTCTTGTGCCATTATTTTTTGCTCAGGTCATTAATGTATGAAATAATCAAAAATTTGTAAAAGGGACCAGATCATTTTTTTAAATAAATTATAAAGTTTACAATTGTGGGATTTGAATAAGAAAACGAAAGGAATAGAATTTGATGGAGTTTAAAGATGAAAATAAGAACAGTCGAAAGTTTTAAGGGAAAGATATTACCATATTCAGAGTTGCTACTTTCTTATTTTTATTTATTTGATTTATCAGAGTTTTTTGAATATACAAAGTTTTACTGATTGTATGTTCTAACAAAAGTGAAGTTAATTTCCATTCTCATTTTGTAACAAGATTGATTCAAAAGCTTTTACGGCAATGAGCAAACGGACAGGATTTAGCAGCCTCTTCTTGAAATTTAAAGAGATTTGATGATTTAAAATTGTGTAATTAAAAATGAAATAAGAATGACCAAATATTCTACTCAGAATACTATCATATATAAAGAATCTATTATTTTGATTCTTGATTTGATAATTTCTATAAGAAGTTGTCTTCTGTAAGACTTTATATCGTTGATGATTTTTTTCATGACTCTACTGAAGCCTTTTACTTGTGTAAATTCATATTATAGATGTTTTTACTAAAATGAGTTGTATATATATTTTTTTCTTCTAACATTCAAAAAGCTATTAAATTGGATAAGAAGAAAGAAGTGGAGAGAAAGAAAGAAGCGTGTGGTAATAACGCAATAAGTATAGTATGAAAAATAGAAAAAAATAACCATGTTAAAAAATCGACCAAAAAAATTTAGAAATTATTGAAATTGAGATGATACTAATCCTCCCGTACAAGTAAAATAACATAAAAGATGTGACTATAGTTAAACAGATTTATATTTTATTTTATCAATTAATATTTATGCTTCAATTAAGTGAATATGTATTTTTAAATAGCGTTTTAACTGGAGCAACAAAATAATTTTTTTCTTCAATTGCTTGCATGTCCTCATTATTTACTAGCATCATATCGTTATTTTGCGCGAAACATGATGATGTTCACACTCCAATAAGAAAGCGATCGCTGTCAGCAATTAACCTAACCGAAGGTTAGGGTCGAATCCACATGGAATACAGGTCTTGACTACAAGAATTTACTGTCAATCATTTTGAGTATCTATAACTAAAGTCTGTAAATGGGGGGAGGGGGGTTGTGATTTAAGAACAAAAGTAAAATAAATACTATACTACTACGCGAGAAAACACTCACTTTTAGGGACAACTTGAGAATTGTGTTCCGTATGGTTCGTCGACTCGATTATCCTAGACAACATGCATGCAAGACGGTAACTTAAGTTCTTCCAGCCCTCTTGTGAAGGTGAAGGTCGAATTTCACCATGACGCTTGGTCGGCAACCATGGTGTGCCCATTACCTATTGTCCCAGTCAACCTCCCTTTGGTCAGGTTTGGTTAATTAGACGAGAACACATCAATCGAATCCTGTCATCTATTCCCCTTTTCCTATTCGTCACTACCTTGGTCGGTATCGTGACAATAGGCAGATTTTGGTGTTGGCCACCACCAAACAACAATCATAGTGAAGGGAAATAGATAATACATGCAAAATCCCTAGGTCACAACAATCATAGTGAAGGGAAATAGCTAGTACGCCTCGCAGATATGACTCATAGGGTGACCTACGAGTCGTAGTTGGGGTCTCGTATCTAGTACTTGGTATTTTGGATTCAACCACTATGATCCATTGGTACGAGTCATTGCTTGGGCTACGAATCGTATGCTCCTCTCGTAGTCTAGGCCTTCACTTTTTGGTCGAAAGTCTTGGCTCTCTGTTCCTTGCTATGAGTCTACCTATACGAGTCGTTGTGAGACCTACGACTCGTAAGATTGCCTCGTAGGGCTGACCTCCACTTAGTAGGTTTTCTTATTTTTTCTCTCTGTTTCCTGCTACGAGATTATCCTACGACTCGTCTCTTGGGCTATGACTCACAGGTGAACTCGTATGTCCTGTACTTCAGCAAAAATTTACAATTTTCTTCAAAAATCATGCCAGTCTATCTTTTCTGCAATAACAACACAAAAACACATAAAACCATAAAAAGTCGCATTAAGAACTCACAAAATCCCTTGTTTTAGGCATCAAATATATTGTATTTTAACAGCACATCAACACCCTTAACTTAGAATTGTTCCTTGTCCTCAAGCAATGACTTAATCTAAGATGACAATAAGAAACACATAGCAGTTGTACTAATGAAATATACATCATTTACTCTAATTCAGGTACCCAACTTTCATTTTCAAAACAAGATTGCAAGGCTTCTCTTTTTTTCAGCTGTGCCTTATTTTTAACTCATTTTTGCTATTTTCTTCAATTCAAGGCACTTTTCCTTTCTTTTTCCTCACCCAGCATATGACTTTTTATTTCTTTCTTTATTTTCTAACTAACCACCTCATTTTCATCACTTTACCACAACAAAGGTCACCCTCAACTTAGGCTTTTAGTTTGAGGTGAAGTACACAATATCTATTCCCCAAACTAGGGCCACCATTTGTAGCCATTCTCAACTTAGGCGTTCAGCCTCAATGAAGATTCATATGTTCAAGGATAGACCAGGGCCAATATCAAGGAATTTCATAAAATAAGGCTGAGCTAGCTAGGTGTCAAGAAAGAATGAGTGCATGAGAGACTCAAACATTTGGAGCAAAGGGTTCACTAACACATTTGGTAGGTCACTTAGGCAAGAGTAAGCTCACTAAAGAACAAAGGCCTAAGATCCCTTCCAAATCAACCACATCTCCAAACCAACCTTAGAGTAACAAGGAAAGTTCTGAGTCCATAGATGATATAGAATGCAGCAAAGTAAGCTTACAACACACATGACATTGCATACACAATCAAGTATAGACTCATAGGTCATGCTTCAAGCCTCAACTTACCTTTTCTTTATCAAAATAAACATCACCATCTAATCAATATGCATGAGTGCATCAATAACCAACAATCTCATAATTTTTTTAGGGTATCTAATTTTTCATCAAAATTTAAAAAAAATGTGTACGCCAAAAAATAATAACTACTGTATATCTACAAATTATCTACACTACCTAAACATACCTGTTCAACAGAAAGTAAACATCCACAAGTAAAAAGAAACACGACAAGAAAACCTTGGGATAAAAAATAAGGGAAGTTATGGACTTGAGGTTACTCAGACTTTACCCTAATCCATAACTTTCCACACCCCCTCAAAATAGAATACTTTTTCCTCAAGGTAAAGACATGAACAAAAGCCAAATAACGGAAACACACACACACACACACACACACACACACACACACACACACACACATATATATATATATATATATACACACACACATTAAAAAACCAACATTTTGAAAACTAAACATCCAAAATAAAAGTAAAAACAACATTAAAGACAAAACATTTCAACAAATCCAAAAAAATATGATGAAAATATTGTCCACCAAATAGAACAAAGTATCCATGAGCAGAAAATAAGGGCTGGGGAACAAAAATTCAAATATCATGGTGCTCAAGCACCAATATCGGTCTGATCAGTAGGGTCCTCAGTCATGACCTTCTCCTCAGCTATCTGGGTTGCAGCTATACGTGAGCTACCCTCTCCATATGTAGTTTGCTGCTCCCTATCTCTCTGTATAGCCGCCATCAGTAGTGACTGCTACACTACCACCTCTAGTATCGATTCCTCCTCTAGTGCTGCTGGGTCATCAGGTCTAGACCTCTTCCGGCTCACATCTCTGGTCATCACTCTCGAGGGGCCTCTTTCTGTGGGCATGTGGGCATCACTCTCGAGGGCCCAAGCCCAAGTTCCCTATGTGTAGGAAGAACCACGGTGGCCTGTGTTGGAGGAACTCTAGAGTTTGCTTTGGATGTGGTGAAATGGGCCACAGGGTTATTGATTGTCCTCATGCTCAAATCAAAGGTAGAAATGATCGTCCTCAAGGCCAAGGGGGTGCTCCAAGGCGTAATCGGTTCTATGCTCTTCAAAGGAGGCAAGGAAGGGTTGAGGTGCCCGATGATGCTACCAATATGTTAAGGGTGTTTTTTATTTTTGTTGTGCATGCTTTGATAGTTCCAAAAGTCGATATTCCTTTTGTTATTCCTTTTATTGCTAGTAAGATTTGGTTATGTGAGTCTATTGTGGCTAGAAAGGGCTTATAAGGGTTGCTCCATGTTCTTATTGCATAGAGTCTTGTCTTGTGAACTTGGCTGGATGGGTTGGAGGTCTTGGGGTGGTTTGGCGACATGCATATCATGCTTCCAATGAGTGTAGAACCCGTAAGGTTGTAATATGATGGTTAAGGATAGATGATCTCAGATTAGTCACCTCTCTAAGATTGATCTTCAGTTCAGGTTTTGTCCCCAAGTGAGGATGAGGGTAAGTGATATCCCTAGGTGTCCTATTGGACTAGGAGTGAGCATTTTGAGTCGTGGTGGAGTTGTTTGGTTGACTTATGCACTGTCTATGTTTAGGGGTTTCGTGAATAGGGTCTTAAAACCCTACCTTGTCATGCTTGGGGTGGTCTCTAGTGATGGAGTATTGACTTACTTAGAGCTTGTGGGTCATTTGGGGGTAGTGATCAAATCTTGGTGGGATGAGAGGTTGTTTGCTAAATAAAATAAGTGTGAATTATGGGTAACAAGAAGTTGGTTAGAGCTCCTTACGGTTAATGATATGAGTGTGCATTATTAATCCGGTAAGGTTAAATATTATGGTTGATGCTCTAGGTAGAGTGTCTATGGATATCCTAGATTATGTTGATGATGGTGGCAAGAGGTGACTAGAGAGGTCCACCAGTTGGCTAGATTGGGAGTTAGGTTGGAAGAGGTTGGCTATAGTGGTGTAGTGATGGCTAAGGGTTCTAGATAATTCTTGGTTGATGAGGTGAAAGCAAAGAAAGACTTTGACCACGCGTTGTTAGAGTTGAAGACCTTGGTGAGAGATGATAAAGTGGGGGGTTTTCTCCTAAGGGGGAGATGGTGTCATTTGATACTAAGGTAGGCCATGTGTTCTTGTGTTGATGATTGAGTTCAATTGGAAGTCTGGGTGTGGTAGGTTTGGCAAGTAGGGGAACTAAGTTTATGGTTTGTAGGTCCTATGGATGTGGATATGGTTCGCCCGATTCTTCATGCTTCTAGGTTGAGAGGATGTATTGGTGACTCTAGTGTTATAAGACTCTTTGAGATTTTGGGTGTTGTGGAGGATAAGTTGGCTTAGGAGGTGGTCCCAGTGGGGGTATTGGATGGAAGGGTGGAAGAGTTGATTAATTATTATATAGGTTCGTCAAGGCCCTTTGGAAGAATCGTCAAGTCAAAAGTGTCTCCCGGAGAGCTGGAGCGGGCATGGAGAAGTAATGTATGTACCTCTTTTATTCTATTCAATCTTATGATAAAACGTCGAGTCCTTTTTGTGATCCCAAATCTTATATTTTAGCCCCTATGTCATTTGCATGCATTCATATTTATGTTGAAAAATTTATGATGATTTTAACACTTATGTTGAGATTTTGAAAATGATGTTTAAGTGTACAGATGCATTCTTGTTGGGGATGATTTCTTCACGATTACTCTTCTTATGCACATTTCTTTGACATTCGAGAACAAATGTTTTGAAGGGAGAGATATTGAAACGACCCCAAAAAGTGCCCGAAAATGTGTCGGAAGTGCCCGAAATCGTAATTTCCATATATCTAAAAGTGTATGCGTGATATCGATAATCCGACTTCATACTCTTGATCAAGGAAAAATTGATTTGGGAAACGGGTCTAACTCCGATTTAATAGAAAATGAATAATAATTCCAATTTTCCAAAATTTGCTTATCCAAAATGAGTCCGTACCTCTGGCAGGGCACAAACTAGTGTTATTTTGGCCCAGTTATTTTTAGTTTAGTCCAAATCTTTTGGGTTGTAATACCCCACATATTATAATGCTAGTATTATGCAAATAAACCATGATATGGTTTGGTCAAATTATCGCCAATCCTTTTTCAAAAAGTGCTTGAGTCTCAAATTAAAGGGCGACATGTATGTCTAACACTGAAGAGGGTCGAGTGTAAATAAGTTTTAAGTCAAATTGAGGAAATTACTACTCTAATTGAAGTGAGAGAAGTGAGGTGCTTGTAGGACTTAGGAACTAGCAGGTGAGTCACCTACTTTCTTAGCTTAAAATTCCTAGCTAAATGGAGACGAGGCTCGACATCGAATTTGCCCAAGTTCGATTATGAATTAAGTCTGTGTTAAGGATGTAACTTTAGATCATGTTTTGGCATCATAAATAAACTGCATTTTCAGTTTGGGAAGCATAGGAAATGGGACCAAGCCCATCCTAATTCATTTGAAAATTTGGCCCAAAGTAACTAAAGGGAAGGGAGAAGAATAGGCAGCAAAAGGCCCATTAAGTTGGAGACCCAATTAGGCCCAAGTGTAAGGGATAAGATGTTGCATCACAAGGTTCTTAATAGGTGTTAATATGTGGTTAAAAGTTCTAAAGTAAGTCGTCCAAGACGTCTTTTAAAAAGGGGATAAAGACAGCCCCTAAAGCCATCTCAACTTGGAAAAAAATCAGTTTTTCTTGGTTGTTTCTTGCTCTCTTTAAAAGGGTGAAAAACAGGTCTCACGAGCTTACAAGGGTTCCTAAAGAATCTCTAAATCTTGAGCTTAAAGGTAAGTAAATCTACTTATGCCCTTAGTATGGTTTGTCTATAGAAACTAGAGAAATAAGTTGATTGTACATGTGCTAAAAATTCTGGACAGCATGTATCCTAAGGATTGATGTGCACTTTTCTTGTTAATTAAGGGGTTTTTCTCTTCTTGGTTGGCTGTATTATGAAGTAATACTTATGTATTTAATAAAGATTGGATTTATAGTAAAATATAACCAGGTTATTTCACCACTGTTACAGTCTGCAAAGATAGATTATTGTAGGATATCTTAATTATGCTCGTAAAAGAAATTTGTGAGCTGATAATTGGAGATTGTTGTTTCACAACCTTCACCTCATTTGGGACTATTTGTGGACTATTGTAAGACTGTTTTTATGTGTAAAAACATTGGATACAACTTGGGGTAAAGTTGAAACAGGTTTGAGAGTGTTGACGTCGAAATGTAGAGAGAGTACGAATGTGATGCTGCCTAATTGTGTATTGTGCAGGACTGTTATGTGTTATAAGAGTCTGAAATAAGATGTATATGACATGTACATAAGAGTAGTTGTTATAAAATATGATTATAAGTGAAAAGGTTGAAGAAATGCCTTCGAATCGCTAATTAAAGGTTTGCTACCCGAGTGTTAGTTTTTATAATTTTGGGCTGCCAAGAAGTGTTTCTTTGCTGCTAATACTAGTCTTATTGCCTAATATATTGTAGATAAATATTTGAGGGAAAATGCAGCCACTCTAAGGTAGTAACGAGGTCATACAATGAGGTATGTAAGGCTACTTGATTTCGTATTATTTGAATGAAACATAGATCCATCCTTGGCACATAAAGGCACTTACCAACTCCAACAGAACTATTAACCATGTCTCCACTATTTCATATATTCATATGCTCCCATACATAATCACCTTCAAATCTGCATACACACGTGGATACCAAATTACATAGCTTCTTGTTGCAAAATAAAGTTCACGACTTGTTTCATCTCATACGCGTCTCATTATTTATGTAATGTACTCTTTTCATTATCATATTATTTTGTATGATTATTTACATGTCACATGCTACATCTACAGTCCTATAGCCCCAATATTATGACCACCAAAAGAATCATCGCAAAAGTAATTGAAAGATAAAATATATTGCTTATTGATGGGTGGTAGCCCAAGGGGTGAAAGAATCACCTATCCAGGGACGATCCTATCACTGGTGGTAGCCCGAGGTGTTAAGGAAGAACCTAGCCAAGGATGATCCAGATATAGATTTACCACTAATCAGCCGATCATTTGCATTATATGTTGTGCACTGATTATACAGTAAAGGTAAAGTAATATAAAGATCATAAAGTAGATGATCCCATAGTATAACTAAAGGTGGTCTCTTATCCTACACCAGTGCAAAGTTTCACTTGAGTTGTTACTTCATATATAGTATTTCCTGCCTTACATATTCAGTATATTATCTCGTACTGATGTCCCTTATGGGGGACCTGCATTTCATGCTGCAGGTACTGGTGCTAATAGATCTCCCTAGTAGAGTACAAGATATCTAGCTGTTGTTACCGAGCTCCAGGTTGCTTCGGAGCTTTGCGTGTGTCTGAAGATTATATGTTTTTATTGTACAATTAGTCAAGGCGGGGCCTGTCCCGACCCTTATCAGATACTTTCTCTTATCTAGAGGCTTTGTAGACTATGTGAATTAAAGTGTGGTCATGGCTCGTACCTTAGACATTGTGGCCCCAACGGCCTAGTCATATGCATGTCCTTTTGGTTTGTTATTGTTGTTTACTGGCATAAAGATATGTTTAATATTGAAATCCCTTATAATATATATGGAAAGCGTATAGATATAGGTTGGTTCTCCCGGGACTTATCGGCAATGGGTGCCAGTCCACCTTAATGGAACTTAGGGCGTGATTGAAGTGGTATCAGAGCAGATCATCATAGGGAGTCTACAAAGCCATGTCTATATAGAGTCTTGTTTATAAATGTGTTGTGCACCAGATTTATAAGCAGAAAGCTACGTGGCATTTAGGAGTTGTTACTTCATTTCATTCTTTAGATCATGCCATAGAGCTAACTGTAATAGGTGAATTGTGTCTAACCCCTAAATTGTTTTGTATAGTGAGCAAGTATGCCAAAAACCAGGAAGAACAAAGGTAAAGGGAAGGCAGTAGAAGTAGTGGTTGGTACCCAGTCATGTGAGACAACGAAATGAGGCTCAAGATGAGTCTCTGTCAAAGGAATCTCTAACCCCTCCAACTCCTGACGAACCCGGAAGTAGTGAAATTCCCTAGAGCCACCTATCGATATTTCAGTGCAGGATTGGAGAAATGCAGTACAACTATTGACTTATATAGTTGCTGGTTAAGGCCAAAGACTGGAAGGTCCAGTTATAGGTACAGGTGGTGCAAATAGGGCAACTGGCACAAGGATGCGTGAATTTCTTAATTTGGACCCTCCAGCCTTCAGTGGGTCTGATCCTAATGAAGATCCCCAAGACTTTATTGACAAGATTCAGCGCACTTTAGATGTTATGCAAGTAAGTGGTACAGAAGTTGTCAACTTAGCAACATATAGGTTGAAGTGTGTGGCTATATTGTGGTATGAATCTTGGAAGCAATCCAAAGATATAGATGCTCCCCTAACCACTTGGAAGGAGTTCAAAGAGGCATTTCTTGACCATTACTTGCCATTAGAGATCCGAGAGGCCCGTGCAAATCAGTTCTTGAACCTCCACCAAGTGAATATGAGCATGAGGAGTATAGCCTCCAATTTAATTCCCTGTCCAGGTATGCTCCTAATGTAGTTGCTACTGTGGCAGATAGAGTTCATCAATATGTGGATAGATTGGATACATATCTAGTCAGACACTGTACCATTGCTTCATTGAATAAAGACATGGATATAGCAAGAATGCAAGATTTTGCACAGAAATTGGAGGATCAGAGGCAAAGGAGAAGGAAACAAGAGTTAGAAAGAGCGCAGTCCAAGAGGGCCAGATCTTCATGGCAGTTAACACCATCCCAAGGTGAGCTTAGGCCTCGGTTTTCTAATAGACCGCCTAGGCCATCATCCTTTTATTCTGCAGCTAGTGCTCTGCCATAACTTCAAGGGTCTAGAAGTAATCAATTTGGTCAACGAGGTGAGGGACAAGGTAAATAAATAACAGGAGGTTCGACAGGCCAGCCAACGACTCTTAGACAGTCTTGTAAATAGTATGGAAGAAGTCATCCGGGTATATTATCGTGTTGGGACAGATGTTTATTATTGTTGTGGTGAACCAGGGCACATGATGAGATATTGCCCGAGGAGGCGTATGGGTGATATAGTACAATCAACTGGGTTAGTTGTTGCATCATCATCGTCAGTTCCTCCATTAGGTAGGGGTCAACAAGCACCTATGGGTCATGGTAGAGGTGTTAGAGGGGCAGCTAGCTTTGGTGGAGTTTAGAATCGCACATATGCTCTGGGGAGTCGGCAAAATTTGGAAGCTTCACCTGGTGTAGTCATAGGTACATTGTCCATCTTTTCACATAATGTATATGCATTAATTGACCTTGGTTCTACACTATCATACATTACTCCATTAGTTGCTGGGAAGCTTAAAAGAACATCCAAATTACTGAACAAACCATTTAAAGTGTTCATACCAACCGGTGAATCTATTATGGCTAGAAGGATTTATTATGACTGCGTAGTAACTGTTTGTGACTGTGACACATTGGCTGATCTTATTGAGCTAGAAATGGTGGAATTTGATGTTATAATGGGTATGGATTGGTTAGCTTCTTACTATGCCACCGTGGATTGCCGAATTAAGAGAGTGTACTTTCACTTTCCAAATGAGGCAGTTATTGAATGGGAAAGCAATGTTGGGGCACCAAAGGGGAAGTTTATCTCTTATTTAAAGGATAGAAAGATGATATCTAAGGGGTATATATGTTATTTAGTTAGAGTAAGGGATGTGGAGGCAGAATCGCCAACTCTTCAGTCAGTTCCTGTAGTGAATAAATTTGTTGATGTATTCCCTGAAGAACTTCAAGGCTTACCTCCTGAACGAGAAATAGATTTTGGTATTGACTTACTTCCAGGAACTCAACCTGTTTCTATCCCTCCATATAGAATGGCCCCACCAGAATTGCGGAAATTAAAAGAGCAGTTAAAAGACTTGTTGGAGAAGGGTTTTATAATACCTAGTGTGTCCCCCTGAGGTACATCACTATTATTTGTATGCAAAAAGGATGACACCTTGAGAATGTGTATCGACTATCGATAATTTAATAGGGTGACAATTATCAATAAATACCCCTTCCCCATGATTGATGATTTATTTGATCAGTTATAGGGTGCGAAATGCTTTACAAAAATTGATTTGAGATCGGGGTATCACCAAGTGAGGGTGAAGGAGGAAGATATACCCAAGACTGCTTTTAGAACACACTATGGCCACTTTGAATTTCTTATTATGTCATTTGGGGTAAAGAATACACCAGCAGTTTTATGGATCTGATGAATAGGGTATTCAAGCCATTTTTGGATGTGTTTGTGATAGTGTTCATAGATGATATTTTGGTATATTCAAGATCAGAAGAGGACCACGCAAATCACTTACGACAAGTGTTACAGGTTCTTCATGATCGATAGTTATATGCAAAGTTTTCTAAATGTGATTTTTGGCTAAAATCAGTGGCATTATTGCCCCATATTATATCTAAGGAGGGAATAAGGGTTGATTCACAAAAGATGGAGGCTGTGAAAAATTGACCAATACAAACGACACCTACGAAAGTTTGAAGCTTCCTAGGTTTGGCAGGTTATTACAGGAGGTTTATTGACGGTTTTTCTTTTATTTCTGCACCTCTAACAAAGTTAACACAAAAGGCAACCAAGTTCCAATTGAAGGATGCATGTGAAAGGAGCTTCCAGGAACCGAAAAATAAGCTAACTTCTACACTTGTTCTAGTACTTCCAGAAGGATCTGAGGAGTATGTAGTGTATTGTGATGCTTCAGGAGTTGGCCTAGGGTGTGTACTGACATAACATGGTAGAGTAATTACTTATGCATCTAGACAACTACGACCACATGAGAAAAACTATCCAACATATGAGCTTGAGCTAGCAGCGGTTGTGTTTGCACTGAAAATATGGCCCCACTATTTATATGGGGTTTATATTGATATATATACTGATCATAAGAGCCTACAGTACATCTTTAAGCAAAAAAACCTAAATTTAGGACAGCGAAGATGGCTAGAGCTAATAAAGGATTATGACATTGATATACTATACCATATGGGGAAGGCAAATGTGGTAGCCGATGCTCTGAGTCGTAAGGCAATTATGAATACTGGTGACCAGGCCATGGTAAGTCAAGGAGTGGCTAGGGATCTACGTCAACTAGCTAGTTTGGGAGTTCGTCTTCTTGAAACTCCAAAGGAAGGTGTTATTATACATAATGCAGATGCATTAGTAATGGAGGTGAAAGAAAAATAGTTCGAGGATCCTATTCTATGATAGCTTAAGGAAAAGGTGAATCAGGGTACGATAAAGGGATTTTACCTTACACAAAATGGAGTACTTTACTACCAAAATAGATTATGTATGCCTGATATTAATTGGTTAAGAAAGAGGATAATGGAAGAAGCCCATCATTCCTGATATTCCATCCATCTGGGATCAACTAAGATGTATCATGACCTGAAGGGAATGTTTTGGTGGGGAGGCATGAAAAAGGACCTTGCAGAATTTGT
>JAABOM020018755.1:0-18664 GCA_011800125.2 Solanum clarkiae
CAGTCTAAAGCCAATTCTATCATGGAGGCTATGCAAATTTCACTTTTACAAGTTACTTGCTCTTCCTCAGAAAAAAGATTTGCATCCACAACATCCATCATAGTCCCTGAAAATGATTGAGTTATCCATTTCCTCAAGTCAAGATTTTCATTGAACATCTCTTCATCTATTGGCTTTCTTTTGGTCAATACCTCCATCAACATGATGCCGTAGCTGTAAACATCACCACTAGCTGACACTATTCCCTCCGAGCCATATTCTTGAAAGATTTAAAATGAAAATAATTACTCATTTGAATATAACAACAATTATGTACTAACAGACACTTGCTTTTATTTACTTTTGGATTTTGGAAGTGGCTAAATCATGTTTTTGTGAAGATATAGAGAAAGAGATTATCGTACCTGGGGCAATGTATCCAAGAGTGCCCAATGTCTCGGTATGTGCCAGGGACTTGCTTACGGCTAAAATTTTTGAGATTCCAAAATCACCAACATGAGCCACCATATCTTCATCCAAAAGAACGTTGGCTGGCTTTAGATCACAATGAACTATCGGAGTGTTGTGACCATAGTGTAGATATTCAATTGCCACAGCCACATCAAGCATTATGTCAACTCTTTGAAGGAGATTCAAGTGGGACTCTTCTCTGTACAACCAATTCTCAAGACTCCCGTTGGGCATATATCCCAGAACAAAGGCTCTTATACAGTCACTAGAACAAGTCGTAATCACCAGAACAAGATTTCTGTGTCTAACATTTCTCAGCACTTCACATTCGGTATCAAATCTCTTGCATACTTGCTCATTTTCCAAATCCAAAACCTTAATGGCCACTGCAGTTCCATCAGATAATGTGCCTTTGTACACAAAGCTAGAGCTTCCCTTACCAATTAAATTTGATTCATCAAAATTATTTGTTGCTCGTTGAACCTCGTGATAAGAAACAAATTGATGAGTACTGATCTCTGGTGCCTTCTCCACGTCTTTGGACTTTCCTTTCTTGTTTCTTCTCATTATCCAAATTGAAACCAACAAGAATATCAGACAGGATGAAATAACTACTGGAGTAACAATTTTTAGCACAACCTTCTTATGCTTTGATTGTTTTCTAGGATTATTAGTGATAGCACAAGCAGGAATCTCCAATATGTGCATTCCGCAAAGTCCTTTGTTCCCAAGAAATGATTGCAGAGTAGAATTTGCAAACACACCGCCACTCGGTATTTCACCTTCTAAACCATTAAATGAAACATTAATGCTTTTAAGGGATGAGAGCTTTTCCAAAGACTTAGGAATCGTACCTGACAATGCATTTGCAGACAAATTCAAGAATTCCAAACTTACCAAGTTGGCAAAGGATAATGGAATTTGGCCAAAAAATGTATTGTTCGATAGGTCAAGAGACTGCAGGTTTTGGAGTTCTCCCAATCTGTTTGGTATTATTCCTGAAAAGTGGTTACGGGAAAGATGTAGTTCTACAATAGCTTTCAGTCCGCCAATATCTGATGGAACTTCTCCGTGTATAGAATTTTTTGACAGGCTTAGAAAGAGAAGACCTCTCATCTTCCAAAGGCTCAAGGGCAATTTTGATGAAAACTTATTAGAACCCAAATAAAGATGTTGTAGCATGCTAAGATTTCCTAAACATTCTGGAATTAATCCAGAGAGCTCATTACCTTCCAGATATAATTGAACCAAATTAGATGAACTGCATACTGCCTCTGGAATATGTCCCTGCAATTTATTGTCAGCTAGATAGAGCCCTTGGAGCTGTTTAAGCTGACCAATCTCAGGAGGAATATTCCCTGTCAAGTTGTTTCCACGTAAGCCTAGGGTCACTAGACCGCTCATGTTGCCGATACCTGTGGGGATGAGGCCATTGATGTGTGCATCTTCTATATGCAAGTTTTCAATAGTAGATGAAAGATTCCCAACAGAATTGGGCAGAACGCCGTTCAATGGATTGGAACCCACTTCTAGATATCGCAACATCCTACAGTCCGCCAATGAATTGAAGAATCGCAACTCACGGTCTCTTGGTTCATTAGTAAGTAGATTAGCATGTAGGAACAGTGCTTGCAACTCACGAAGATTTCCCAAATGAGTTGGAACAGCGCCTGTCAGAAAGTTGTGGTCTAAGTCCAGTATCTGAAGCTTGGAAGCATTTGTTATGAACAGAATTTCCCCTTCCAGCTGATTGGCTTCCAGGAGAAGGCCTTTAAGGTTCGGAAGACGAAGGCCTGTAGTGGCTGGAATTCTTCCAGAGAGGTTGTTAAAACTGAATTCAATCATTTCCAAAGAAGACATGTTGAAAATAACCTCCGGAATTTCACCAATAAGATTATTCTGCACAAAGGTTAATTCCCTCAAATTTGACAACTTCCCTAATTCTGGAGGAATTTGCCCCATTATGTGACTGTTTTGACAATCAAGATATTGCAGAGTGGAAATATTTCCCAATGAAGTGGGAATAGTCCCTGTTATTGGATTATCACCAATTAAGAATTTCTCGAGTTTGGATAAACAACCAATATTTTTGGGTATGTCTCCAGTTATGTTGTTGAAAGATATGGACAAAATTTTGAGCTCTGTGAGTTGGCATATGTTCCTGAGATTTAAGACTCTAAGTTCGGGTACATACCATGGCCCTCTCCACATTTCACCACTGAGTTCATTGAAAGCCAATGAAATCACTTGAACTCTCTGGTGTTGAAATAGACTTGTTGGTATACTTCCATTGAGCTGGTTGTTTTGAATATCAATCACTCGCAAGCGAGGCAAGTGGCCAAGTCCATAAGGGATGCCACCGTGGAGTGAATTGTTCCCAAGATTGAGCTCTCTGAGAAAGGACAAATTGGCCAAAGACGGGGATATTGTGCCTTGAAGTTGCAAATTAGGAAGAACCAAGGCCACAACTCTTTGCCTTTTGGGACTGCAAGTGACACCGAACCAAGAGCAAAAAGAAGTATTTTTGGTCCAATTATTGGCCAAAAAATGACTAGGACTCGCAACAAGATTTTGAAAAGCTAATAGAGCTTGTTGGTCAGTTTCATTTGAGAAAGCAAGTGATATAGAAAATTGAATTAGAATTAAAAGTATGAATAAGAAAATGTGCTTCTCCATATGCACTAC
This sequence comes from Solanum clarkiae, assembly GCA_011800125.2. Classification (NCBI taxonomy): domain Eukaryota; kingdom Viridiplantae; phylum Streptophyta; class Magnoliopsida; order Solanales; family Solanaceae; genus Solanum; species Solanum clarkiae. Next base: position 3,136 of record JAABOM020018755.1, read on the forward strand.
ACAAATGTTTCAATGGAAGGATTAATTTGTATATGTGGTACTGCCAATGATTGATCAAAGTTACAGCACTATATATAGCACCAATACAGATTACTATTTCAAAAATGTGAAAGCAGATTAACGCGGAGGAGGAAAATAAGTTGCAAAAAAGATAAATGTGAAAATAGTTAAAAGGAAAAAGGAATCTGTCCATTTTTCCTTGATAGTTGACACCACTTGGTTGTGTTGTCTGTTTGTTTTTAGATCCAACCTCAATTCAGAAAAACAACAGAAAACATAACTGCCCAAACCCAGACCCAGACCCAGTTCAAATAACACATAGTCCATATATAAACAAGTATTGTCGTAGGATTTTCTAATCCTACCCTTTCTGACTCATAATTGAAAGAAGAATTCTTTATTAAACTGGTTCCTAATTAAATGTAATTTTATTTTTAGGTCAAGCTAAATTGGTTGTTAAACATCTTTTAACGACTTATAAAGGTGAATGGTTAATTTCCACGACCTTTTGTGTTTTCACATTGAGGAATTCATTGGCCAACTTGATTGATAAAGTGGGACAGGGTTAATTCCTATCCCATTTTGGTCCTAAGGTACATATATATCGCGAGTCTAAAATAAATGTATTTCAACATATAACTAAGCAAATACATCTAGTTATGTGTATCTAAATATCTAATAATTTTATGTTTCATTTCTATGATCACTAATGTTACAAATTGATGAGACTTGATTCATTTGTATGCAGGGAAATGGCTATACAGTTGGTTTTGGAAAATGCTCTGGTAAAATTCTTCCATCACCATCCTGAGAGCATGAATTTGTTATCCCGATCAAGTCCTCTTCAATCTCGCTGAAATAAAACCAGGAGGATACGAGTAAACACATGCATAAAATCATTGTACTTGTGATTTGTAACGCGAATTATACATGTAGTATCACCAATTTGAGCAATAAAACTATTTGATTGTATAAATATGTCTTAGCTCCTGGAAGTATGTTAAGGTTCAAATATGTCATCGAACTTTGAAAAAAGGTTTGTCACTTATGTCATCCATTAAAAGTTTGGCTCATTTACGTCATTACTGTTTGAGAAAAGACTTATTTATGCTATTATTTTGTTAACTTCGATTTTGTAAAATCACTTAAACAACTTTATTTTAAATTAGAGTTTTAATTAAATCTCGTATAACATGAATTTAAATTGATTGGATCAATAAGTCCTAGTCATCACATCAGGGTTGTGTTCTTGATCAAGGTTGAATCGATACAAAGATCTTGGTCCTTCCTACAGGTCCAAGTCGGAGGTCATAGTATTTGCCTATATATTCCTAAATACTATTGAAACGTATAATATTTTCTCCCTAATAACCAACCACCAAAAAAAAAATTACTTATTTAAAGAAACTATTTTTAGTGAAAAACATTCTTTCATATCAAACACATTCTAAAGGGTTGTTTGGTCGTTAATTTGAAGATGAATTATGTAAGTATTAAATCTTGCATAAGTGATATCAGATCTGATAACTTAACTAATGCATATATAAATTACCAAAAAAAATATACGTATTATCTTTTAAGAAGTGGAATAACTAAACATGCATTACAATTTACACTCTTAAAATTAATTCATTCATTACTAATACGTGTATAACTCTAATCAACTATTAAACGATTTTAAAAAATTATAAATTTCTAAAAAAAAAAACGACAATTATTGGCCCCAACCTTCCAAAGGAACATGTAACCCACTTACACAAAATTAAAGTGAAACTTCTCTCTTTTAAAAAAAAAAAGAAATTAAATTTAAAAAGTATAATAAAAAATGGGTCCCCTAACGGTCCCGATGCGCAATACCCGCCAAAAAGTATGATCTCAACACTAATAAATATAGGCTTCTACATACATCTCTTCTTCTTTTCCTTTTCCAAATTAGTCGAGTCAATAAATTTCGAAACCATACAGTATACTAATAGCTATGAAGTCTTCTCGCAAGACTAGCTATTATTACTCTTCTATCGGTTCTGATGCTACTGCTACGGTCAGCTACTTTGCAGAAAGTGACCAAATTACCCCCAAAGATTATCCAAATCCTCATTCAGTCCCCGCCGGAAAAGAATGAACTTCCGACCGGAAAGGCTGCTGTAAAGATACAGTCAGCTTACAGATCTTACGTAATTCAAAAACTTGTAAAGAAGAAAAAAAATATACTAATATATAAGTACTCACCTAACTCCACCAGTATCAAGTCTTTGGAATGTACCCAAAAATAAATACGTGAGGGCTTGGTCCAAAGCAAACAATATCATACTAATATGGAGTTAGGGTGGCGGTACATGGAGTCCTAACAAGTGGAATCAAAACGAGGCTAAGAACAAGTGTTCATTCTAGACGCAACATATATTTGTCAATAATAAAGATTTTGTTGGAGAAACTTTTTCCAGAGAGGTTCTCTCGACGAGACATGAAATTTGCAAAGGAGATTCAACCTGATGAAGATTGTCATCAAGTCAATGGGGAGATTTGTTGGATATTTGTCCTAAATTTCTTACTATAATTGGTTTTCCTTACTATAATTAGGTTTTCCTTTTAGGAAAAGAAAATAAAATTTTTCCATATTTGATGAATCTTTTTTCTAATAGGAAAAGAAAAATAGATTTTCTCCATATTTAACGAATCTTTTTTCTATTAGGAAAAGGGTTATGATTCTATAAATAGAGATTTATTCATTCTCGTTTGATAGCATTCACAATGTAGCCAAAGGGCTTGACAGTTGTATGTAGATAGAGAAATTGTGAAACACAAGTATGTGTGAACCTTTGAGTGAATTGGTGAGGTTATTTCTCTCAATATTATGTACTCTCTTTTATATAGTGGATTGTCCATCTCCTCTTGTGGATGTACGCCGGTTGACTGATCCATGTTAAATTATTATGTTTCTCATTTATCTTCATGCTCATGGTCTTTCGAGGTTGCTTTACTAACTTCCGCATAAACGCTTGATCCCTATCGGTCCTAACATGCTCTTCATGTGTTGTGGGCATTATTGTAGAAGAATGACCAAAAAAACTACATTTGATACAAAACTCTAATTTAGAGATACTAAAAGTTATTTAAGTGGTTTTGCAAAATCCTAGTTAAAAATAATAGCATAGATGAACTTTTTCTCAAACGATAATGGCATAAATGGGTCTTTTCTCAAAGTTTGATAACATATATATTTAAGTCTTCTCCCTAAATTATAAATTATTTAAATGTAATTTTAATTTTAGATGTGGGTAAATTGGTTGTTAAACATTTTTGAATGACTTATAAAAGTGAATGGTTGTGATTTCCACGACCTTTTATGTCTTCAGATTGAGGAATACATTGGCCAACTTTTAAGGACAACAAGATAGGTGAATTAGAGTAGCAGCCTAACGGTAGGGTTAGGTGTTTTTTTGTCGTGTGTTCGCTTTACCTGTAATATTATGTGTTAGTTTATCTTATTTACATACTGTCATTGTTAATCGCTTTTTTCTGTTCCCTTCCCTTCCTTTTGTCATATCTAGTTCTTCTTGCTTACGGGTTTTGTGACGAGGGTTCCCAGGAAACAGCCTCTCTACTTCTATGATAGTGGTAAGATCTGCATACATTCTACCCTCCTTAGACCCCACTTATGGGATTTTACTGAGTATGTTATTATTGTTGTTGTTAAGACAGGTGATGTTGATTGGTAAAAGTCAGTCAACTTGCATTATTATTAAGTAAGAAAGAAAGAAACAAAGAAAGAAAGCAAAGTAGATTGATATTATCTGGTCAGTCAATTAATTGCATTGTTTTATTAAGAAAAAAAAATTGGGTTGATAGATTGAGTTTGATCATTGCCAGAAAAGGACACACTAGACTTGAGCTTATTTATCCTTTCACCACTGGAAAAAAAGAAAGATGATTAATTTTAGGACCTCTTCTATGTTAGGTCCTACGCAGCGGAGCGGAGAATAAATTTTAGGAGGAATAAATAAAGCAAAATGGACACCAGAAAAAATTTAACGTGGTTCACCCAAAACCTTTGGGCTACGTCCACGGATCAACACTTTCGTTATATTTCCTTCTACTATTACAAATAGTAGGCACAAGTGTACAATTTCCTCTACTATTACAAATAGTAGGTTACTCCCTTCTACTATTAAAAATAGTAGGTACAAGAGAAAAATACCAAAAATAGTGGACACACTATTTCTTTTAGGAAAAATATTTTCCTAAGCACACACTCTAATTTTTCCTTCATAAACTATTTTATTTTATAGCCTATGGTATACCTCACAGAATAAATAAATATACAATATTTATTTATCCTGTGGATCTCTCATTTTTCTCTTCTCTGGTTCTGTGTGATCAAAAACTTAAGGAGCAATTGCTCCTTTTTATAGGCAAATTACCGCCTAAGTTGCTGCAATTTGCAGCCATGTTGTCAATTTGCAACCAAATTGCCTTGGTTGCCAAATTTGACTTGTGAAGAAAAAACGTGTGGGCCCTCCAGTTGGAGGGACCCACCCAACATTCTATTCATACTAAAGCCAATGAATTCAAGATTGTTATTTAAAAGAAAGATTGTTATAATTTTTTACCTCGATTATCAGGTGTGTAAATCTTTACTTAAAATATCAGTTAGAAAAAATGATCAATTAATATTAATATGTTATTTATATATAATTAATGATAGTTTAGGTAGAAAATTCGTATATCTGATATCTAAAAAAAAGGGTTAACAATCATAACAGAAATGAAAAAGAAATGGATTGTGACAAGTAAAAAAAGAAAGTGTTGGTGTAAATATCACAAATTGTATTAAGTTACATTTTAAAAAATGAATTAAAAAATATATTTCAAGCTCACTGTGATATAATCTACATCGATTTAATAGTATACTTCTTGACTTGTTACTCCACTATATATATAACACCAAAACAAATAAAATGTTAAAAATATAGACTATAATTTCCATAATGTGAAGCCAGATTAAAAGGAGGAAAATAAGGAAAAAAGACAGTAGCTAGTTGGGAGTAAATCTTTCAAATCAAAGTTTGTAAGGCTGTGTTACACGTAGAAGAAAATAAAACAAAATACACATTCACTAAGGACAAAATAGAAGAAATTTTTATAGTTATATTTGTAATTACTTCTATCGATATCTTTATTATTTTTAATAAAAGGCCGCTAGACATTATGTTTAGTGGTAAATTTACTTAAAAATAAAAATGTCATAATTCATAAGCAAGAGTTAAAATTTATATCTTTTTTCTCAAGTATATAAGTGTGCCAACGGTCAGAGTTGATGTTTAGTTTGATGGTCCTTTTTCAATCTCCTCATATTTTATTTTCGACAAAATTCATAGTGTAATATTTCAACTTGATTTTACTAACAAATGAATGCCTCAAGTTACATTATGATCATCTAAACATTTTATCTTAATTTAAAGTGATCCCATAAATTCACTCATTCAGAAGGTCTAATGCGTGAACTGGATCGGCAATGATAAGAAAAAATAACAAATAAAAAAATTAATTTTATAAATATAGATTGTTATATATGAATACTTTTTTATAAGCGGTATTCGAATTCATTATCATATCTTATTCTCATTTTTTCAGCTAAGTTGGTTTTGAAAGGTTAAAAAAAATAAATGGGACAATTTTTTGGAATAAAAAAATTACTTTTAGGATTTTTTTCTATATCAATAATTTTTTTAATGAAAAAGATAATCATGTTTGAAATAAATTGGATATAGTTGAGTTATTCTTTTAAATGAGATATATTATCATCTCTACATTGTAAAAATAGGAATATACATTTGTCTTTTTTTCTAATTTTTAATACAATGCACCTTTGGTGTATCAATTATCATGCCCTATAATAAATGCAGGATAGTCAAGTACAAAGCAAATAACTGACGAAAGTATTTAAGTAGTAAGTCCATCCGAAGATTATTACTCTCTTATTTTGAATTTTTCAAAGCTTTTGATAGCACAATTAAAACAGTAATGGAATTTTGCGTGAAGCAGCAACAAAAATTTTTTTGATAATTTAAGAGAAAGTAAAGGTAAAACATTTATTGCTCAATTTATAATACATATTAAATAAAAGTGTAATAATATATGTTGTTGATATTCATTTATATTAAAATTCGACTAATTTAAATGAGTTGAAATGATACATTTGTTTTCCAACTAAGCAAAAATCCTCTTTTTTAATGCTTGCCTTTTGTTTTCCTTCTGTAGGAATTATTTCACTGACTGTACGTTCCGTACAATGCATACACCTGGTTCTTCCTCCTACAATCGCCGGTTCCCGGCGCCGGCGATGCATCACCAGCACAGTTATGGTCCCTCAAACAACCGGGCATGTCGTCCCGGTTACTATTCTTCGGGTTACGAGCTTGATCGGCCGCCAGGACATTCGCGCAAGTCGACGAATTTCGTAATCCAGCTTCGTTCCGGTAACCAGAGAATCAACCGGTACTCACTGAACGCTCTAATTGAGAAACTACCGTTTGCCCCGCGAAATTCGTTTGTTTTTAGCCAAGGGTTACTTTCTGGGTCACTGTTGTATGATCAATGGAGCGAAACGCTTGAAGTAGTAGTTGAATTGTGGAAAATGAGGCTTGCTGGCAGTCATTCGTTTACTCCATGGGTTAAACGAAACGTTGAGGTTCCATCTGATGAGGATGAATTGAGGGATAGGGTAAAAATGGTGTTTCTGGAGGAGCTGAAAAGGTTGTTGACAGAGGGTGAATTGTTAAGGAAGTGGGAGAAGAAAATGGAATTGTTACACCGTGAAATTAGTATATTGTCGAAATTACTGAAGAATGGAAATAATTTGAGGGTGTGTAATGAGTTTCTGAATAAAAGGGAAGGTCTTGAGAAGGAGAGTTATTTGATAAGGAAGAGGATAGAGGAGTTTAAAAGAGGAATTGAATGTATTATTCGACATTTGGAGGAGACAGGTTTTGAGGAGGAAGAGGAGGTTTTAAGGGTGCTTAAGATTGGGACAGAGTTTGATTGGAGTAAAATTCATTGTTTAATGATGAGGGAGTGTCGTAGGCTTGACGATGGCTTGCCAATTTTTGCTTTCCGGCAGCAGATACTGAGGCAACTACAATATCAACAGGTGCTTAAGCTATTCATGTTTTTAATTTCATTAGAGTTTTGACAATCAGGCTACTTGTTGGCGATTACATGTAAATCTCCTTATAAGCATTAGTTGGTAACCAAGTGAAAAATGATAACTAACTTGCAGTTTAAAATCATTGATGGTGTTAAAAAGTCTTTATATTGTTGGTGTACTTAGATCCATTATTACCCTGTTGAATATGTATTAAACTTAAGTCCTTCTCATTATGACTGTGTTGAATAGCAGGAGTAGGAATTATTGCTTGAACCACAGTTCATTAGCCAAAGTAATAGGTGTTCTTACATATTGGCTTATTTTAGGTGTTTTTAAGTAGTTTGGTAGTGTTTGGTTGAAATTAAAAAATGTGTAAGCACTTGTTTTTAAGCCAAAATAATGTGTAAGCACTTGTTTTTAAGCCAAAATAACAAAAATAAGTGTATGACATGTGTTTTGTGCATAAGTTTTATCAGTTGACAATTGTTGGTTTACATGCGTTCTTACTTCACTTTTATCCTTTAACATAGAGCCTGTTTGGATTGGCTTATTTTAGGTTCTTTTTAAGTAGTGTTGTAGTATTCAGTTGAAATATACAAGTGTTCTTAAGCACTTACTTTTAAGCCAAAATAACAAGTCTAACTTATGGTTTTAGACTTATAAGTCCATCCAAACAGGCTCATAGTTTGGTGCATGCACCAGGTTGGATAATTTCTTCTTTGTTTTTTTTTAATTTTGCGTGTGTGTTGGGGGGAGGGGGGCGCTTCCTCCATCCCTTCCCCTTGCATTTAGGAGAATACGCAAACTTGTGACATAGAGAATGCCTTAGAGAAGCTATACCTTGTGTGAGGACTTGTCCTATCCCTTTCTCTGCAAACAAAAAGCCTGACGATCCCTAGATGCAAAATGGCCCATTCTTGTTGGTTTCACTCCAGTAATTGATTTTTCTGAAGAGACCATTACTATATGAGTAGTTCCTACTATCACGGTGGATATTACGACTTTATGCACATGAAATGATGAAAAGGTTATTAGTGATAATGGGTAGCCCTAACCTAAGCAGAAGCTTTTTATTTTACTTAAAAGATATTGTTTTCAGTAGTAACAAATATCGGCCTTGGTATCCCTATATCAGCGCCAGATGGTAAAGTTCTGACTATTTACCAGGATGGTATCCCAATCCAGATAATTGTTGTGTGAACAACTGAAACCAACAAATCCAAGGAATTGTGTTCTGAATAACATTAGATCTTTCATCATCATTATAAAAGTTTTTCTTTCCACTGTTTCCACTGGAAGAAAAACGTGGAAGGCAACATTGTTCACAAAGTAAGGAGCCAGCCCAATTGCCAATTCAACAATGACGACGGCAATAACATACCCAGTGGAATCCCAAAGTGGAGGGTAGAATGTACGCAGACCTTACCACTACCTCATAGAGTTAGAGAGGCTATTTCCTGGGAACCTTTGTCACGCCGAATTGCCAATTCATTAGATTTTAATTCTAAGAACATCTAAATTTAAAAAATATATTAATAAGGGTAACTAGTCCAATTTAAATTCTTAATATTTCATATTAAATATATTAAAGGAATTATTACGATAAAAATCTAAATAAGTTAGGTAGGTGTAATATTGTAAACCATGAGAGAGGTCAGAGTTGTAAGACAAATCTGAGGGTACGTCTCTAAAATTATCCCTAAAAATAAAAAATAGTACTCCCTCATGGCTCAGGGACATATAAAGTGGTTCTTTTACCTTTTCTTTTTTGGTCCAAAATAAGTAGTGTTGCAAACACATTATCAAGAAGATATAAGTTAGGACCAATGCTTCTTACATCTTAGGAGTGTGTAAAATTCGTAAGGGATGCATGGTGTGCCCAAACTAAAAGCACCACTTAATGGAGCGGAGGGAGTAATAATTATTTTAAACTTTTTCTGGCAATCTTTTTGATAGGATATTTTGAGCTGCCATTTGAAATGAAGATATTGTTGATTTTGTAGTACTTTGATTGGAACATAAGGTGAAGCAGCTATATTACTCAGTAAGAAAATCTATTAAATCGTGTGTTAAATCGTTGTTGTTTGCTGTTTGCAGGTTCCGAAGAAGTATTTTTTTTAATCCCCTTTTCATTCGTGTTGTCCAATCTACCATTTATTTAATAAACGCTTTATTGATATTGACTTTGTGAAGAGGGATATTTTAGACTGTTGAATTCCTCATTTCTGAAGATCTTTCGGTTGCTCCTAGCATGCTTGTGTAATATTAATTATCACCAGTCATTTGTGTTAAATTGTTTGAGTTTCATTCTTTTTTTTCCTTGTATATTTACTTATATAATCTAGATGGTTGTATCTTTTAGGTGACTGTCTTAATTGGCGAAACTGGATCAGGAAAAAGTACACAATTGGTTCAATTTCTTGCTGATCGCGGGGTAACTGGTAATGGGTCTATAGTTTGCACTCAACCTCGGAAAATCGCTGCGAATTCTTTGGCACAAAGGGTGAAACAGGAAAGTGAAGGGTGTTACAAAGATACCTCGATCATCTGCTATCCGTCATATTCATCTGGTCATAAGTTCGATTCAAAGGTAGTATTTATGACAGATCATTGCCTTCTACAGCACTATATGGTCGACAAGACTCTGTCCAAGATTTCATGTATCATAGTTGATGAGGCACATGAAAGAAGCCTAAACACTGATCTACTTTTAGCATTGATAAAGAATCTTCTCCTTCAGAGGCTTGATCTGAGGCTTGTTATTATGTCTGCCACAGCAAATGCAACCCAACTTGCGGATTACTTCTTTGGCTGTGGAACATTCCATGTGGCTGGTAGAACTTTTCCGGTTGATATTGAATATGTTCCTTGTCAATCCACTAGATGTCTTGGTGTTAGTCCAATCTCCTCCTATGTGCATGATGTTGTCAAGATGGTAACTAAAATCCATGAAACCGAGGGAGAGGGAACAATTCTAGCTTTCTTGACTTCTCAGATTGAAGTTGAGTGGGCTTGTGAGAAGTTCCAAACATTATCAGCCATTGCTTTACCTTTACATGGCAAACTATCTTATGAAGAGCAGCATAGAGTTTTTCTCAGCCATCCAGGAAAGAGAAAGGTAATATTCACTACAAATGTTTCTGAGACATCATTGACAATTCCAGGGGTTAAATATGTTGTTGATTCTGGAATGGTCAAAGAAAGCAGGTTTGAACCTGGAACTTGCATGAGTATTCTCAAGATATGCAATGTCAGCCAGAGCTCAGCTAAGCAGCGGGCTGGCCGTGCTGGGAGAACTGAACCAGGAAAGTGTTATAGACTGTACTCAGAAAGTGATTTTGAACGTATGTCTCCTCATCAGGAACCTGAAATTCGCAAGGTTCATCTTGGTGTTGCAGTGCTGAGGATTCTTGCCCTGGGCATCAAGAATGTGCAGGATTTTGATTTTGTTGACGCACCTAGCCCTAAAGCTATTGAGATGGCCACCAGAAATCTGGTACAGTTAGGAGCCGTTAGGCAAAAAGATGATGCTAATGAATTAACTATAGAGGGACACAAAATAATCAAGTTGGGTATCGAACCTCGGTTAGGCAAATTGATCCTCAGTTGTTTTGATCAACATTTGGGTAGAGAAGGTGTTGTTCTTGCTGCTGTTATGGCTAATTCCAGCAGCATCTTTTGTAGGGTTGGTTCCGAAGGAGACAAGCTAAAATCTGATTGCTTGAAGGTACAATTTTGCCATCCAAATGGTGATCTCTTCACTTTACTTTCTGTTTACAGGGAATGGGAGGCTGTGCCTAAAGAAGGAAAGAATGCCTGGTGTTGGGATAACAGCATCAATGCCAAATCCATGAGAAGATGCCAGGAGACTGTGCAAGAACTGGAAGCTTGCCTCAAGAGCGAACTTAATATCATTATTGCAAGCTACTGGCATTGGGATCCTCAGGTGCATACTGAGCATGATGAAACTTTGAAAAGTATAATACTTTCTTCACTTGCAGAGAATGTTGCTATGTATTCTGGATATGATCAACTAGGTTATAAGGTTGCACTCAGTGAGAAGTACATCCAACTACATCCATCCTGTTCGCTGTTAAATTTTGATCGACGACCAACTTGGGTTGTTTTTAGTGAAATCCTCTCTGCAGCTAATGAGTATCTGGTCTGTGTTACTGCATTTGAGTTTAGTTCTCTTTCTGCTCTTAGTCCTCCCCCGTTGTTTAATTTTCTGGAGATGGATGCTCAAAAGCTGGAAAAGAAAGTTTTGATAGGTTTTGGGAGCTTGCTATTGAAAAGATTCTGTGGAAAATCTAACAGTACTGTTAATAACCTTGTTTCTCACATTAGAACAAAATATATGGATGAAAGGATTGGCATTCAAGTTAATATTGATAAGAATGAGGTTTTGTTATATGCTTCATCCAGTGACATGGAGGGTGTTTTGGGCCAAGTGAATGATTCACTAGAGTATGAAAGAAAGTTGTTGCAGAATGAATGCTTGGAGAAATGCGTATTTAGTGGTGGACCGGCTGCGTCGGCCTCACTTGCCCTCTTTGGAGCTGGTGCAATTGTTAAACATTTGGAGCTTAAGAAGAGAATCGTGGCTGTTGACATATTTCATTCAAAAACAAAAGCAGTTGATGATAAGGAACTGCTGATGTTTTTGGAGAGAAGCACATCAGGTGATATTTGTGCAGTGCACAAGTCCTCAGGTTCTGGCCACGACAACGAGGAGAACAGATGGGGGAGGGTAACATTTCTTTCCCCTGATGCTGCTAAACAAGCTATGTTGTTGAATCAGGTAGAATGTAGTGGAGGCTTTCTAAAAGTTGTTCCTTCAAGGAGTGTATTTTGTAATGATCAAAAGCAGTTCTCCTCTGTCCTCAGAGCTAGAATAAACTGGCCTCGTAGATGCTGTAACGGTGTGGCTATTGTAAAATGTGAGCCAAATGATGTTGGTCCTATGGTAAAAGATTTCTCTTTTTTAATGATAGGTGGAAAGACTATCCGTTCAAAGCCAAGCAATAAGTACTCCGGCAGCATAGTAATATCAGGAATAAGTACCGATCTTTCTGAGACAGATGTACTAGAGGTTTTGAGTGGAGCAACAGATAGGAACATTCTGGATTTTTTCTTGGTGAGAGGAAGTGCTGTGGAAAATCCTCCAGTTGCAGCTTGTGAAGAAGCCCTTAGGAGAGAAATATCCCCCTTCATGCCCAAAAAAGCACCTTTTGTCCAGTCTATTCGTGTTCAGGTCTTCCAACCTGAACCAAAGGACACTTACATGCGAGCATCTATCATGTTTGATGGAAGTCTTCATCTTGAAGCAGCTCAGGCTTTGGAGCATATTGATGGCAAGGTTTTATCTGGATGTCTTCCTTGGCAGAAGATAAGATGTCAGCAACAGTTCCAAAGCTCTGTTTCCTGTCCTGCACCTGTTTACCATGTTATTAGGAACCAGCTGGATTCTTTACTCGCATGCCTCCAGCGAAGAAATGGTATCTTAAGTGCTTTATGTTATATTTCTTTTTTTTTAATTCTGAAAATATTAATTTAATTAATGATTATCTTTGCTGAATTGCTTCTTTTAAATGGCATGGCGAAGTGGGGAAATAAACTAATGAGCAGTGACTTATATGGTATTTAACTCAGGTGACAGAGTGAGTGTACCTCATTACTTCCACTGATCTAGATTGCTGCTGTCACTTTTTTGTTTCCCTATTTCCTAGAACAGAATGAAGTTGGACTTGGACAAATTCTTCATTTGATAGTAAAATAGATACTAAATAAAAGCTACAAGTTGAAACTATTTGCTCTAAATATCAAAAGTTGTCTTATACAATCATGCCGTTGGAGATAAATAGTTATCTTCTGATAAAAGAAAAGTACTTGAGCCCTATCATAAACCTTTACTATTGGCTCCCAGATTGGATTTTAATCTGATGATACTTGCCTTACACGGAGAAATAACCTTTTTTCTGGTCAAATTCTAAATGTTAATTGGAAAAAGCATTCTTGCATACTATGGACAACCCTGTCCACATTTCAGTCCTGTTCAATTCTGGTGATGCAGAAAAAAATTAGGATATGTTGAGAACAAAGTTTATTAAAACAATTTTTTGTATAAACTTTTAACAGTACAAAATTTTCAGAGACAAGTTGATCAGGTGGTACTTGGCTGCTGATAAGACTTTGGGATTGTTTTGCAGGTGTAGAGTGCAATCTGGAGAGAAATGAGAATGGTTCTTATAGGGTTAAAATATCTGCAAGTGCTACAAAGATTGTGGCTGAATTGAGAAGGCCATTGGAGCAACTGATGAAAGGCAAGATAGTGGATCATGTGGGAATTTCTCCAACTGTTGTTCAACTTCTATTTTCTAGGGAAGGGACTAATATCATGAAGATGGTTCAAAAGGAAACAGGAACGTATATTCTTTTTGACAGGCATAGCTTTTCTGTGAGAATCTTTGGTTCCTCCGACAAGATTGATATAGCTGAACGGAGGTTTGTGAACTCCCTTCTGGCACTACATGAAAGCAAACAACTTGAAGTGCATCTTCGTGGAGGACTTTTGCCTCTTGACATGATGAAAAGAGTTGTCCAAAGTTTTGGACCAGATCTTAGTGGTCTCAAACTAAAGGTGCCCGATGCAGAATTCTCTCTGAACACCAAGCGGCATTGCATCTATATCAAAGGTACCAAAGAAATGAAGCAAAAAGTTGAGGAGATAATTTGTGAAATTGCTCAAAGTGGTCTTCCAAGTGGAATGATGAACGATGAGTCTGACTGCCCCATTTGCTTGTGTGAACTGGAGGATGCTTATAGACTTGAAGGTTGTACCCATGCCTTCTGTCGATCGTGCTTGCTGGAGCAGTGCGAGTCTGCAATAAGAAGCCGGGAAGGTTTCCCACTTTGCTGTATGCATAAAGATTGTGGGTCGCATATTCTAGTTTCTGATTTGAGGTCTCTGTTATCAAGTGATAAGTTGGAGGAACTTTTCAGGGCTTCTTTGGGGGCTTTTGTTGCAGCAAGTGGGGGTCTCTACCGGTTTTGCCCCTCCCCCGACTGCCCTTCAGTATATCACGTTGCTGAATCAGGAGAAGTTGCTGCACCTTTCGTCTGTGGTGCATGTTATGTGGAGACATGTACAAGTTGCCACCTGGAGTATCACCCCTACATCTCATGCCAGAAGTACAAGGAGTTCAAGGACGACCCCGATATCTCTCTAAAGGAATGGGCCAAGGATAAAGAGAATGTGAAGAAATGTCCTGTTTGCGGGTTCACAATAGAGAAGGTGGATGGCTGCAATCATATCGAGTGCAAGTGCGGAAAACATGTTTGCTGGGCTTGTTTGGCATTCTTCAACAGCAGCGACGATTGCTATAACCATTTGAGGTCTATTCACCAGGCCATCATATGAGGTACAAAGAACTACAATTCTGTAAATACTTTGCTTGTGTATATACTCCTGGAGCTATGAATGTATCTAAACAAATTGAATAGTAAGCCATCTATATCTAAGTATGTTTATAGACTTAAGTAATTATGTGTTCATTCTTTCAACTTTCTTTTTGAAATGTTCATAACTTAACTAGCCATTGATAAGCTAGTTGCCTCAAAAGGATACTTTGATGGTTCTTTTAGGGGTCGTTTGGTTGGGAACATGTTATCCTGAGATATAAGTTATTCCACTATATGTATGGGATAACTCATCCCATCACTAAGAAAAAATGGTGAGATAAACCAAATATGGGATAAAATAACCTTACATTTTATCTTGGGATCATTATACCGTATATCTCACACCAAATGACCTATCAGAGTTGATTGACTAAATGATCTCTCAACTCGCGGTATCAGCCATCAAAGTCATCTACTCCTTTTGTATTTTGAAATGTCATCTAACTTTACCTAGTCAACTTCGATGGTCGTTTTACTTGGATTTTATATATTTCTCGAAAAAAAAATTATGACATGATGAATTTTAATTGGGGAATTTTCATAAATAGCCCAGACTTGAAACTTAATATGGTCAAACAGTTATATTTTACATAATTACACGGCATAACCTCTGCTATGTAACCTGCAGGAGAGAAGAGAGGCAAGTGAGATTGAGAGAGGGAAAAGAGAAGTGAATTGTATGTGTATATTTGTCAAATTGTATGTGCATATTTGTCAAATAATTGTAAATGTGTAACTAATATACATATGTATTTGTATATTTGACAAGCGAGATTGAGAGAGAGAGGAGAGAAGCAAGCGAGAGAGAGCAGAGAGTGGAGAGAGGCGAATTATGTATATCTGACAAGAAATTGCAGAGAGAGAGCTGCTATGTAACCTGCAGGAGAGAAGAGAGGCAAGTGAGATTGAGAGAGGGAAAAG
>JAABOM020018766.1:0-18663 GCA_011800125.2 Solanum clarkiae
TGAATTTGTATGAGTATCTTGCATATTTTATTTCCATGAACATGATTATTGTGCATTTACTATGTGTTTTCTTGATGTTCCAAGAAAAGAAATGAAAAGCCGGAGGGAAATGATTCCGACTAGATACAAAATGAAAATTGCCGAAGGAAAATGGTTCCGGCATATACATGGTCCATGTGTGGCCCCCATGGGTTCTGACTAAGGCATGTTTATGATCTAGGACAAACATGCATCATGCTATTTGACATTGCATTGCATTACATCTCACAATATTCATTTCATCCCATAATATTCTGGCTTGTTATGATTATATGGAGTGCTATCGAGATTGGTTAGTCATTATATCATTGACTTGTTTATGTCTCTACATGATTAGTTTGGTATTGATTTGATGACACTTGATGAATTAACGAGAACTTGATAAATTGTAGAACTTTTCCTATGACTTGAAAGTTGGGTAAATGAGGATTAGACTATCATAGGCGTTGATCCATAGGATTTCGAATAGTGTAATTGTGATGGTTATGAGTTAGGTTGTAGTTGTGGGGATTTAGTGGGAGTATTGGGGGATACCGGTATTTTATACTACTTAACCTTGTGTTTATTAGTTCACACTCTGAGTACCGTGTGTTTGGTACTCACCCCCCTTGCTACAACAATTTTGTAGGTTACGAGCCCGGATCACCGTGATACTCTTTACTCTTCCTTGTTCAAGGCTTCTTGTGGAGATTGTGAGAGGTAGTTGTTTGCCATCCCAACTGACTTCTTACTCCTATTTATGATTTTGTTCTATTCTAGAGACAATATCATTTGATACTTGTATTTTCTTTCAATTCCATTGTAATACATTAGAAGCTTGTGCACGTGACAACCCGGTCTTGGGGATTTTCATCAAATTGAATTTTTATTTTTATTATAATTTCGCATTTTTAAGGTTATAGTTGGGTTGTAGGCTGAATTGTCTTGGTGGGATAAGACGAGTACCATCACGCCCATTTTTGGGTCGTGACAGAAGAAGAAGAAGAAGAAGAAGAAGAAGAAGAAGAAGAAGAAGAAGAAGAAGAACAAGAAGAAGAAGAAGAAGAAGAAGAAGAAGAGAAGAAAAAAAGAGAAGAAAATGGTGTAAACGTTCATTTTGTTGGTTGGAGGTGCTCTTTTCTTTTCTTTTCTTTTTTAATATATTAGGGTTAATAGGGTTGAGCCAAAGTGTAAAAAAAAACTTGAGGACTTGCTGAAAATGTAGTGAAACCTCATTAATTATTAACCAAAAAGTTGTCACTTACCCTAATAACTAAAACTCTTGTCACTCTTTTTAACTTTTCAAACTATTTTGTCACCCTTAATTAACTCACCCGTGTTACTTTCTCTTTCTCCTATGTTATTTGTGCCACTTTTCTATTACACTAGGTTAATGTACGTGTTTTGCATGTGTGTACCATATTAATTAATAAAAAAAATATATAAATAAATTATCATGTGTAATCTATATCATTAAGTACATAAATATAAAGACAGAATGGCCTGAGAGGCCTTTGTACTTGGCTCCGTTTGTAAGTTGGACCCTTATACTTATGATTTTGCCAACTAAACAGTTAAACTCAATAAAACTCAACATATTAAACTCCTCTGACCATTGACCAAGCTTACGTGACAACTTAATTATTGACTTAACAAAGATGTGTGATTTCACGCACAGAAAAAGTGTGAGATACCAAATTTGATCCACCAAAAAAAAGAAAGAAAATAAAAAGACCAAAAAAATTTAAAAATTAAATTTAACTCATTCCTTCTTTTTCTAGTCATCCTCCCCTTCCGTCCCCACCCACCCCCCTCCCTCACCCCATTTCTTTCTCTTTCTTCCTTCCCACTTCTCTCTCCATGTTTTTCTTCTATCTTTTTCCCCCACTTTCTCTTTCTCCTTAAATTACAAATGAAGTTGTGCTAATTTATATAATGACAGATTTAATAATTTTGATGGATAAAAAGTAATTATTAACTGTCTTTGTGAAATAAAATATATTAGAATATATTGAAGTATTTTAATGGTGATTGCTACTATTTGTCCATCCACATCTCTGACATTGGTTGAAGAAAGTTTTGTAAGGGATTTTCCCTCCTATAAATTGAAGTGTAGTTTTAGGATTTAAAATACACCTCTCACTTTCCTTCTCATCTTCTAAGACATTTGTTCTTCTTTCTCCCTTTTAATATCTCACTTATATTCTTTAGAGTAAAATAAAATTTGAGTCAGTTGTGTCTGAGAACTAGATAAAAATAATAATTTTACTTAACCTCGTAAATTCATTGTTCTTTTTATTTTTTCTCTTTTACTATTTTTAGCGGCTTTTATTTTTGGGGTAGTAATTGTGAAATAATTACTCTATCAGTTTGCTTCCATAACAATTGGTATCAGAGCCAAGGTTGTGTCTGAGTATGCTTTGTGGTTGCAACATAGCCTGATCATCCACATTAGAAAAGATGTTTTCTTGGATCTATTTTGTCAAAATATTTTTTCTTAATATGCTCTATGGTTGCAGCATAGTCTAATCTTTCACATCGAAAAATAATTATCTTGGTTTGTGTAACCAACTATTAAATAGTATCTGTAATACAAAATGGGGGAGAGAAATAAAGAAGTATCCGGCTCAGACAAGCCACAGAAGTCCACCTCAAGTGTTAATAACACGTCGTTGGTATCTTTGCTTATGTCAAGAATTCAGAGAAATGTAAAGTTTGCAGTAGAATTTTTTAATGGAACATGACACTTTGGGATGTGAAAATGTGAGGCCGAAGATGTCCTTTTTCAACAAGGATTAGATCTTTCTCTAGAAGAAGAGAAACCAGACAACATAGGAGATGTAGATTGAAGATATATCAACTATGTTGCTTGTGGTACCATTCGGTCCTTCCTTGGAAGAGAACAGAAGTATCTATTCACAAAGGAAACTTATGCTAGTAAATTGTAGAAGGCATTGGTGGATAAATTTTTGAAGAAAAATATTCAAAATAAACTTTACATGAAGAAAAGAATATTTCACTTCACTTATGTTCTTGATAACACAATGAATGATCATATCAACCATTTCAACAAATTAGTTACAGATTTACAAAATGTGGATGTAACATTTGTTGATGGTGATCTAGCGTTGATGTTGTTGGCGTCCTTTCCTGATGAGTATGAGTACCTTAAAACTACTCTACTTTATGGGAGGAATGTAGTGGATGAAATTTCTCTGAAAGAAGTTTGTTCAGCTTTGTATAGCTATGAATAAATAAAGAAAGAGAAACAGAAGAACGAAGACGAAGAAGAATTAGTAAAAAGAGGTCGTTCTCAAAATCAAATAAGAACAAAGAAAGGGAGATCCAAGTCAAGATCATCTGGACCCAACAAAGATGAATGTGCCTTTTGTCGAGAAAAAAGGCATTAGAAGAAAGATTGTCCAAAGTTGAAAAAGAAGGCCAATGGAAAAGATGTCATAGATTCAAATGTAGTTGACTATGATGACTCTGATTTCTCACTAGTTACAATAGAACCATCCACATCATCTGATGTATTGTTAATGGACTCAGCTTGTAGCTATCATATGTGTCCTAATTGGGACTGGTTTGTTGATCTACATGAAGGAGAATGCGAAGTTATTTACACTGCAGACAATAGCCCTCTCACCACATACGATGTTGGTTCAAATCATGATGGATTAAGTAAAATATTAACAGATATTCGGTATGTACCAGATTTGAAGAAAAATCTCATCTTGGTAGGAGCCCTAGACTCAAAGGGGTTCAAAATCACTGCAGACAATAGAGTGATGAGAATATTCTCTACTGCGTTGGTGGTAATGAAGGCTATTCAGAAGGAAAATAATTTGTATCGCTATCATGGTAGTACAATTATTGGGACAACAATAGTAACATCCAGTGTTGACAAAGAGGCAGAGACAACTAGGCTATAACATATGCGCTTAGGACATGCAGGAGAAAAATCCTTCAAAACGTTATTAGATCAAGGATTGTTGAAAGGTGTTAAATCTGGATATTTGGATTTTTGTGAGCATTGTGTGAAAATAAAGCAAACAAAGGTTAAAATTCGAACAACTATCCATAATACGAAAGGTAATTTGAATTATGTTCACTCTGATGTTTGGGGTGCTTCCAAAACACCTTCATTAGGTGGGAAACACTACTTTGTAACCTTTGTTGATGACTTTTCACGAAGAGTATGGGTGTATACGATGAATATTAAGGATGAAGTATCGGGAATATTTGTCAAATGGAAGACGATGATAGAAACTCAAAGTGGAAAAAAAGAACAAGTGTCTTCGCACAGACAATGACGGTGAATACAAAAATAATCTTTTTTAGAAGGTTTGTGAAGAAAATGGCATCATCAAACATTTCAGCGTCAGAAATACACCATAACAGAATGGGGTGGGAGAATGAATCGAACTTTGCTGGAGAAAGTTCAGTGTATGTTGTCCAATGCTAGCTTGGGCAAAGAATTTTGGGCTCGTTTACTATCTGCTGCGATTGCTGGGAAGACACCATTTGAAAAATGTTATGAAAAATTTGCTGCGGATTACGACTCTTTACATGTATTTGGCTCAATTGCATATTATCATGTGAAAGAGTCAAAATTGAATCTAAGAGCTAAGAAGGTTATCTTTATGGGAATTACTTCTGGAGTCAAAGGATATCACTTATAGTGTCTAGAGACAAGAAAAGTAATATTCAGTTGAGATGTTACTTTTGATGAATCTGCTATGATGAAAAAGGATGCAAATAAATATGCAAAAGTAACTGATAGTGCTTTAAAGCAGGTGGAGTTTAAGGAAAAAAATTATTTTTCCTCCATAAAAAGCAGATGAAGAAATAAATGATATTTTGAAGAAGAGTCAGTTGAGACACAGGTTCCAACTCAGGAATCTGAACAGCAACTTGAGTCAATAGCAACCTATAAATCCAAAAGAACTATGAAGAAGCCTATGCATATCATAGAGATGATGGCATGTGCAACCTCAGTAATTATCAATGACATTCCAACGACTTATAAAGAAGCTATCTAAAGTGGTGAAGAAAAGTGAAAAGTCGTAATGAATGAGGAAATAAAGTCCCTTCTTGAAAACAATACGTAGAAACTAGCCAACCTCCCGAAGGGCAAGAAAGCTATTAGGTGCAAATGGGTATGTGCAAAGAAAGAAGGATTTCCTAACTAAGAAGATGTTCGCTACAAAGTAAGATTAGTGGCCATAAGATATGCTCAAAAGGAGGGAATTGATTATAATGAGGTATTTTCTCCAGTCGTGAAACACTCCTCCATTAGTGTTTTGTTAGCTTTGTAGTGCAATTATACTAGTTCAGATGGATGTAAAAATAACATTTTTACATACTGATTTGGAAGAGGAAATCTATATGACTCAGCCAGAAGGATTCAAACTTGCAGAGAAAGAAAACATGGTGTGCAAACTTGAAAAATCTTTGTACGGATTGAAACAATCTTCAAGACAATGGTATAAAAGATTTGACAAGTTTATGTTGCGCAAAAGTACGTGAGAAGCAAATACGATCATTGTATGTATTTGTGCAAGCTTAAGAATAGTTCTCTCATATATCTTCTCTTATATATTGATAATATGTTAATAACTTCCAAGAATTTGGGAGAAATTGAGAAGCTGAAAGCTCAACTAAATAAGGAGTTTGAGATGAAGGATTTGGGAGATGCGAAGAAGATTCTTGGCATGGAGACAATAAGGGACATAACTTTATTTATATCAAAAAGAGTACTTGAAGAGGGTACTAGATCAATTTGGTATGGATGAGAAAACTAAACCAGATAGTACTCTATTGGCTCCACATATTAAGCTTAGTATTGATATGTCGCCAAAGGATGAAGTTGAAAAAGAATATATGTCAAGAGCACCATATGCAAGTGATATTGGTAGCTTGATGTACGCAATGGTTTGAATAAGACTTGATGTTTCACATGTTGTTGGGATTGTGAGTAGATATATGCATAATCCAAGAAAGGAACATTGACAAGTTATGAAATGAATTTTACGGTATATTCGTAATACCATGGATGTTGAGTTAGTTTTCGAGCAGGAAGAAAATTCATGTGCAGTTGTATATTGTGACTCTGACTATGCTGGTGATCTAGACAAACGAAGGTCAACTACTGATTATGTGTTTCATTTTGCAAAAGCACCAGTTAATTGGAGGTCTACTTTATAGTCAATAGTTGCTTTGTTGCAAATGAGGCAGAGTATGTGGTGATTACATAGGTTGTGAAGGATGCAATTTGGCTTCAAGGATTGCTTAAGGAACTTGGTGTTAGACAAGAAGCTATTAT
Source organism: Solanum clarkiae (assembly GCA_011800125.2). Taxonomy (NCBI): domain Eukaryota; kingdom Viridiplantae; phylum Streptophyta; class Magnoliopsida; order Solanales; family Solanaceae; genus Solanum; species Solanum clarkiae. Next base: position 6,347 of record JAABOM020018766.1, read on the forward strand.
AATATTTTGTAATATAGCAAAAAAATTCAAGTTTATCATGCAAGAACGAAGCACATTGATGTTCGCTATCACTTCATACGAGAGATCATAGAATAAGGTGGAGTCACAGTGCAGAAAATCAAGACTACAGAGAATCCTGCTGATATGATAACAAAAGTGGTGACTGCGATCAAGTTTGGACATTGTTTGGACTTGATAAACATTGTTGAACATTGATGCTCAAAAGCTGAAGACACAATTGAAATTTATTATTAAGAGAATTGAAGATGTGGGATGGCCAAGGTGGAGATTTGTTACTATTTATCCATCCACATCTCCTACATTGGTGGAAGAAAGTTTTGTAAGGGATTTCCCCCCTATAAATTGAAGTGTAGATTTAGGATTTAAAATACACCTCTCACTTGTCTTTTCATCTTTTAAGATATTTGTTTTTCTTTCTCTCTTTTAGTATTTCACTTGTATTCTTTGAAGTGAAATAAAATTTGGTCAGTTGTGTCTGAGCATTAGGTAAAAATAATAATTTTACCGAAGCTTGTAAATTTATTATTCTTTTTTATTTTTCCTCTTTTATTATTTTTAGCGGCTTTTATTTTTGGGGTAGTAATTGTGAAATAATTACTCTACTAGTTTGCTTCCGCAACAGTGATTTGTTGGCATTAATTTAAAAAAGATATTTATGATGTTTTAATTGATGAACCAAGTGGTGAAAATGTGGTTTAAAGTTATGAATGATGAAAACATAGATAAAAATCAAATCTTCATTGATCTTCTCCTTCGATGAGGAAAACTAAAAAAATATTCCTCATCTATTTTCACAGATTTATCCAATTTTTATCTAATCTCTTCTAATAAAGTGATCTTACATTTAAAGATTTGAATATAGCCCTCTGTCTACCCAAAAAAAAGAATATAGGCCTCTGTTTTGTGTGAAGGAAAATGAAGAAGAAAAGAATAAGAGGAATGGAGATGGTGATTGTAGGTTGGGGAAGATGGAAGTGGAAAGGTGAGAGAAACATGATGTCACGTCCCGAGCCTACACCTTGGACGTGGCCAACATTCGGAAATTATTTATGGACACAAGCGTACCACTTGTCCTAGCTACTTACTCAGCGGAACACTTAACAATAGTGGAAAGGGGCTAAATAGAAGCAACATGCTACTTTAGAAACAAGTTGAATACGCTGAACATAAAACTCAAAAGTAACATCTGAAATATACTGGAACTAAAGTACTAACTCATGATATATGGAACCTCTACTAAAGCTGTCTAAAAGGACTACTGGGACAGGCCCTAAGTAGCCATAACTAGAAATAAAAGTTGAAATAAAACACAATAACTCAAGAGCCTCTGACTGTGAAGAGGCCTCACCAATTGGCTAGAAGCTGTCTAGTCCTCAACAAAGCGGTTGCTAAAGAGATCTGTCACCTGCATCTGCATCATAAAATGGTCCAGGTCCTAAGGACATCGGTACGTGAAATGTACGGTATGTAAGTTGGTCAAAACATTTAAATCAGAATATCATAACATATCATGGAAGACATAATCATCATCATAAATGAATTAGCAATAATCATAAGACTGGTATGTTGAAAATAACATGCTGAAAATTTATAAGTGAAACTTAGTTTTTCTTAGCTTGGGGGGTTTCTCTAACTGACAACCACCACTATGAGCTTCATGGTGATACAATGTCTTATGTACGCTGCCAGAGCCGTCCCGTACTTTGCTGGGGTAGGGGACGAATAACTAGGGGAGTGGATCCATCCTAAAACTGGTCCATCTCAGTGGCTAAAGAGGAAGGTACTGTAGTACAATCCTATCCTATGCTAGCTACACAATTTATGAGTTTGAGTAATTTATTCTACTCTCACCCTTATTGGTGCTCAATACTACTTCCAAAATACTTTATATAGCTCATACTCATATGATCATAAATTCTTGAAATCTGGCTTTCTTGGGGACTTAGCGCAGCTTACTACTTAGCTTTATCAACTGAAATCTTTAACTTTACTGTAACTACTATCTTTGTGTACTTTCAATCATGCTAGATTACTCAACTAAAATGCTAAGAAAATCTTCAAGAAAATCATTCTTTAATATATAATGTACTCAGCTAAAATGCAGAAGTGATTCAAGAAAGGAATTTTTTAACTAGTCTTGGGCTGTAAGCTTTATGAGTGTTCATGAAACCAGCATGATTTCACAGGAAATCATTTATAAATTTAAAATCTTGGAATCAATATTTTTGTAACAATTAAAGAATCAAGATTCATCATCGTTCCATCAAGAATCTATGCGTACGTAGGGAAATTTACTAAACTTTATAAGGTTTTTGTGAAGTTAATCTAAACCAAGACTTGAGACTTCTGGGATGAAAACTAGGTTATACCTTTCTAAAATATTCTAAAAATAATGATTTTAGAGTGGCCTTACATACCTTGGAAGGAATTCTTGAAGAATTTGAAGAATCCTTAAGCCCTACTATCGAATCTTGAATTCTTGAGCGTAAGTATCTTGAGAGGACTTGCTTACTTGAAAGTATGAATGAAAAATAATACGTTTTTGAACTCAATTCATATTAAAAACTGATTTAGTTTAGGATATGGGGTGTGAAAAAAATAAAATCTTCCCAGCTCCTACACTAGTGCACGACCCACACTAGTGTTTTTTAGCACTTTTTCGTGAATTTTCGTATTTCATCAAATTTAGGAGAAAAATCAAAGTGTGGTTCCGCGTCCACTCTGCGCCACGTAAAGGGAGTGGAAATTCCACTGTTTTAAACTCACTTGGACAAAAATAATTCACGTATTTTCGAGTTTTTGTCGAGTCGAGACCATTTTTCGACTCAATTCTTCGCACTAATCGCAAATCTGGTCTCATATTTGCAAACGGAGCAAAGGAAGATACGTTACGCGTAAGGTCAAATTTTAGGGTTATTTTCCTCATTTCACATGGTTTGGGGAGACCCTACTATTTTAAGCTCACTTGGACAAAAATAATTCGCATTTTTTCGAGTTTTTGCCTAGTCGAGACCATTTTCCGACTCGATTTTTTGAACTAATCGCAAATCTGGTCTCGAATTTGCAAACAGAGCAAGGGAAGACACATTATGCATAAGGTCAATTTTTAAGGGTATTTTAATCATTTCATGAGGTGTTACAATATCTCCCCCTTAGGATTTTTCGTCCTCGAATGATAAAGATACGAACAAAGCTATCTCAGACCAAAAGATTTCCTAAGTTAATAAACATAAATCCTCAAGGTGGAAAGATGAAAGTTTACCTTCAAGATCATCATTTAGGCCAACAAACAAGTGTGGATACTTGGCCTTCATATCTACCTCGGCCTCCCATGTGGCTTCCTCCATGAATTGGTTCCTCCACAGAACCTTCACCAAAACAATCTCCTTGGTTCTCAATTTACGAACTTGCAAGTCTAGTATCTGCACCAGAATCTTTTTGTAAGACAAATTGTCCTTAATCCCAACACTTTCAATCGGGACAACTAGACAGAGATCTCCCAAGCACTTCTGAAGCAAGGAAATATGAAACACCGGATGGATAACACTTAACTCTACTGGTAACTCTAAATCGTAAGCAACACTACTCTCTCTTCTCAAAATTTGATATGGCCCAATATATCGTGGGCTGAGCTTCCCCTTTTTCTTGAATCTGATAACTCCCTTCATTGGAGATACCTTCAAGGACACCCAATCGCCTATCTCAAACTCCAAATCTCTTCTTCTAACATCTGTGTAAGACTTTTGTCTGCTCTGAGCTATCTTGAGTTGCTCCAGGATAACCATCATTTTTTCCATAGCCTGATAGACTAGATCAAGTCCTATCAGTCCTATCTCACCAACTTCAAACCATCCTTTGGGTGATTTACACCTTCTCCTATAAAGATCCTCATATGGTGCCATCTGTATGCTGGCCTGAAAGCTGTTATTATAAGAGAACTCAATCAAAGGTAAATGATCATCCTAATTACCTTTAAAAGTCTATCATGCAAGCTCTCAACATATCTTCCAAGGTCTGTATAGTCCGCTCTGCTTGCCCGTCTGTCTGTGGATGACAAGCTGTGCTAAGATTTACCTTTGTACCAAGCTCTTTCTAAAAGGACTTCCAAAACTGTACTGTAAACTAAGCTCCTATATCTAAAATAATAGATATAGGGACCCCGTACAGTCTAACGATCTCCTTAAGATAGAGTCTGACATAATCCTCAGCTGTATCAGTTGTCTTGACAGGTAGAAAGTGAGCCAACTTGGTCATTCTATCTATTATGACCTATATCGAACCATGCTGCCTGTGGGATCGAGGTAAGTCTGTTATGAAGTCCATATTAATCATCTCCCATTTCTATTTCTGAATCTTTATGTTCTGGGCTACACCACAAGGCCTTTGGTGCTCAACCTTAACTTGCTGGCAGTTTCGACATCTAGACATGAACTCTGCAATGTCCTTCTTCATACCACCCCACTAATAGACTTCTCGCAAATTCCTATACATCTTGGTTGCACCAAGGCGAATAGAGTATTTGGCATTATGAGCCTCAATGAAGATTCTATCTCTAAGGACGTCAACATTTGGCATATACAACCTGCCTTGGTATCTCAGGGCACCATCTCCCTCTTTTGAGAATACTAATACTTTTTGCTTCTAAACATCTTCCTTCAGTTGGAGGAGGATGGAATCCCTGCCTTGCTTTTTTTTTTCACTTCTACCACCAAGGATGACTCTGACCCATTTCTGACAATAGCTCATCCTTCGTTAGAATCCTCAATCTGCACCCCCCAAATGGGCTAGTCTGTGAACCTCCTTAGCTAACTCTTTATTTTCATGCTCAACATGGGTTGTTCTCTCCATTGTCACCCTGCTAAGAGCATTAGCAACCACATTAGATTTACTTAGATGATAGAGGATACTCATATCATAGTCTTTCAGCAGCTCCAACCATCTCCTCTGTCTCAAATTAAGCTCTTTCTATCCAAACACATGCTGCAAACTCTTGTGGTCCGTGAATACATCCACGTGCCCACCATATAGATAGTGTCTCCAGATGTTCAAAGTAAACACCACCGCAACAAGCTCAAGATCATGAGTTGGGTAATTCTTTTCATGAATCTTAAGCTATTCGGAGGCATATGCTATCACCTTGCCTCTCTGCATTTATACACAACCCAAGCCACCTCTGGAAGCATCATAATAAACCACAAAATCATCAACTCCATCTAGTAGGGATAAGACTGAGGCTGTGGTCAGCCTGATCTTTAACTCTTGGAAACTCTTCTCATAAGCTTTTGACCACTCAAACTTAGTTTTCTTTTGAGTTAGCTTAGTAAATGGAGCTAAGATAGAAGAAAACCCCTCTACAAACCGTCTGTAATACCCCGCCAAGGCCAAGCCTTATCTCTATGGGAGTTGTGGGCCTTAGCCAATTCTTTACTACTTCAATCTTTTGGGAATCAACTTGGATATCCTCACCCGACACAATGTGCCCCAGGAATGCCACAGACTCCATCCAGAACTCACACTTATAAAATTTTGGCATAGTTGCTAATCCTTAAGGGTCTGAAGGATAACTCTATGATGGTATGCATTCTCCTCCTTACTATGGGAGTAGATCAGGATACGTCTATGAACACAATAACGAACATATCTTGGTACGGCCTCAACACTTTGTTCATAAGATCCATGAAAGCTGCTAGTGCATTTGTCAACTCGAAGGATATGACTAAGAACTCATAATGGCCATATCGGGTTCTGAAAGCTGTCTTAGGAATGTCCTTCTCTCTAACTTTAAGCTAATGATACCCAGATCTAAGATCTATCTTGGAAAAATAGGTAGCACCCTGAAGTTGGTCGAATAAGTCATCAATTCTAGGAAGAGGATACTTGTTCTTAATGGTGACCTTGTTCAATTGACTGTAATCTATGCACATCCGAAGAGAACCGTCCTTTTTACGCGCGAAAAGAATTGAGGCACCCCAAGGTGAAACACTTGGTCTAATGAAACCCCTATCTAGAAGATCTTTCAGCTGCAACTGTAACTCTTTTAGCTCTGAAAGAGCCATATAGTATGGAGGAATAGATATGGGCTGAGTATCTGAAAGATTGTCTATCCCAAAATCTCTCTCCCTATCAGGAAGGACTCTGGGAAGATCCTTAGGAAAAACTTCTGGGAACTTATTCACAACTGGAACAGATTGAAGAGATAGTGCCTCGACATGAGAATTCTGAACTCTGACTGGGTGATATATATAACCCTTGGAGATTAACTTCCTAGCTTTGAAATAAGAGACAAACTGACCCTTAGGAAAAACTGAGCTACCCCTCTGCTTTAATACTGGTTCATTAGGAAACTAGAATTTCACTACTCTGGTTCTACAATCTACGGAGGCATACCTAGCATGAAGCTAATCCATGCCTAGGATGATATGAAACTCTACCATATCTAACTCCACCGATTCAACTATAATAGTCTTATGATATATAGAGACTGGACAGCCCCTATAGATTCTTAGGGCTAAAATAGACTCTCCAGTAGGGGTAGAGACACTGAAAGTTTCAAGAAGATATTCTGGTTGAACCCAAACTTCATAGTTACATATAGGGTTACAAAATACAATGTGGCTCCTGGGTCTAATAGCGCATAGACATCATGAATAAAGATTTTGAGCATATCCGTAACCATATATGGTGAGTTGTCTTGCTCCTGTCTGGTGCCGATGGCGTATATGTGGCTCCTGGGTCTAATAATGCATAGACATCATGAATAAATATTTTAAGCATACCCGTAGCCACATATGGTGAGTTCTCCTGCTCCTGTCTGGTGCCCATGGCGTATAAGCGGTTTGTGCCCCCGCTTGTCCCTGCTGTAGTACCCCTATAAGGTGGCTTACCCTGAGGTACTGAAGAAACTGTCTGTGATCTCGTGTCTCTCATACTCTGCTTCCCCATAGCACATTCCTTCAAGAAATACCCCACTTGACCACACTTAAAACTACCGTTTGTGCCCATAAGGCACTCTCCGGGATGAGATCTACCACACTTACCACAAGTGGGATAACGGTTTGATCCTTGAGCTAAGCTACCCTGTGATTGGCTACTCAGAAACCTGCGAGGTTGTGATTCCTGCTCATTTTTGACCCTCAGTGCAGGTGCACTAGCGGATGAAGGTGCTGGTCTGACTGTCTTAGACTGGAAAGATGGGTGACCTCCACCTCCAGTCCCTCTTTTGCCTGACTCCTGGTCTGATGTCTTGGACCTCTTGCTCCTGAAATCCTCCCTATCCTGCATCTTCTCCTCCTCCACCTGCTGTACATATGTTATCAAATGGGCTATGTCCATATCTCCAATCAACATCGCATTTTTGCCCTCTCTCTTAGTCATTCGAGAGAGCCCGGACATGAGGGGATCCATCCTAGTATGCATATCTGCCACCATATCTGGAGCATAAGGGGAAAACTAAGTAAACTTGAGGTTGAACTCCCGTACACTCATATTCTTATGCTTCAAGTTCAGAAATTCTCTCACCTTGACCCGCCTCATCTCTCTAGGAAAGCACTGTCCCAAGAAGGCCTCCTCAGATGCTGCCCAAGTAACTGCTGGTGCCTCATCTGCCTTACTCCCTTTCCATTGGTCAAACCAGAGTCTAGCTACCCCCTGAAGCTGATAGGCAGCTAACTCAACCTGCTAAGCATCAGCTATACGCATCACCTGAAACACTTTCTGAAGCTCCTCAATGAAATTCTCAGGATCCTCCTTCACATCAGACCCTGTGAACTCTAGTAGGTTCATCCTCAGAAACTCTCTAACTCTGGCTGTATCTTCCCCATCATTCCTACTATCTCCCTGGCGACCTCCCTGAGTAGCGACTGCCTGAGCCAAATTCTGAATGTCTTGGCGAAGCTCAGCATTAGTAAGGTTTGCCTGTTGTGCCTACTCCATAGGCACAACTGGGCCCCTAGGTTCCTCCAAAATTCGGCCAGGTTGGTTTGCGTTCCTTCTGGCTGGGCGTCCTCTGCCCCTAACTGGTCTGTTAGCTCTACGAGGAGCATGATCTGAAAAACACGGCGCGAACACACGAGTTAGGATGGAATTTACAGAGATATACTCTAAAGCATAAGACAAGGAATGACAAGTAATGATGACACTTCCTAATGTCCCGCAGCCTCTCTATTATAGATGTGGCATGCTTCACACCCATTATATAGACTCCACTAGACACAGTTCCATAGACTCCCTAGGGCTCTTGAACTTTATGTTGATACCAAGTTTGTCATGCCCCGAGCCTACACCTGGACGTGGCCGGCACTCAAAAACTATATTTGGCCCCAAGCGTACTACTTGGCCTGGCTACTTACTCAGCAGAAGACTTAACGATAGTGGAAAAGGGCTAAATAGAAGCAACTTTCTACTTTAGAAACTGTCTGAATAGGCTAAACATAAAACTCAAAAGCAACATTCGAAATATACTTGAACTAAAGTACTGACTCATGATCTATGGAAGCTCTACTAAAGTTGTCTGAAGGACTACTGGGATAGGCCCCAAGTAGCCAGAACTAGAAATAAAAGCTGAAATGGAACATAATAACTCAAGAGTCTCTAATTGAGAAGAGGCCCCACCAATTGGCTGGAAGCTGTCTAGTCCTAAACCGAGCGGTTGTTGAGGAGCTATGTCACATGCGTCTATATCATAAAATGATGCAGGTCCTAAGGACGTCAGTACATGAAATGTATGGTATATAAGATGGCCAAAACATTTAAATCAGAATATCATAACATATCATGAAAGATACAATCATCATCATAAATGAATTAGCAATAATCATAAGACTGGTATGCTGAAAATATGATGCTGAAAATTTATAAGTAAAACTAAGTTTTTCTTAGCTTGGGGAGTTTCTCTGACAACCACCACTATGAGCTTTGTGGTGATACGACATCTTGTCCACACTGCCAGAGCCGTCCTGTACTTTGCCGAGGAAGGGGACGAATAACTAGGGGAGTGGATCCATCCCAAAACTGCGCCATCTCAGTGGATAAAAAGGAAGGTACTGTAGTAAAATCCTATCCTATGCTGGCTACATAGTTTATGAGTTTGAGTAATTTATTCTACTCTCACCCATATCGATGCTCAATACTACTCCCAAAATACTTTATATAGCTCATACTAATATGATCATAAATTCTTGAAATCTGGCTTTCTTAGAGACTTAGCCTATCTTACTACTTAGCAGTCTCAACTGAAATCTTTAACTTTACTGTAACTACTATCTTTTGTGTACTTTCAATCATGCTAGATTAGTCAACCAAAATGCCAAGAAAATCTTTAAGAATATCATTCTTTAATATATAATGTACTTAGCTAAAATGCAGGAATGATTCAAGAAAGGATTTTTTTAACTACTCTTGAGCTATAAGCTTTATGAGTATTCATGAAACCCACATGAATTCACAGGAAATCATTTATAACTTTAAAATCTTGGAATCAATACTTTCATAACAATTAAAGAATCAAGAATCATCATCATTCCATCAAGAATCTATGCATACGTAGGAAAATTTACTAAACTTTATATGGTTTTCATGAAATTAATCTAAACCAAGACTTGAGACTTCTGGGATGAAAACTAGGTTATACCTTTCTAAAATATTCTAAAAATAATGATTTTAGAGTGGCCTTATATACCTTGGAAGGAATCCTTGAAGAATTTGAAGAATCCTTAAGCCCTACTACCAAATCTTGAATTCTTGAGCGTAAGTGTCTTGAGAGGGCTTGCTTACTTAAACGTATGAATGAAAAATAATACGTTTTAAAACTCAATTCGTATTAAAAACTGACTTAGTTTAGGATATGGAGTGTGGAAAAAGTCAGAATTATCCTTCCCCTTTAAAAACGAAATCTGCCCAGCTCCTACACTAGTGTACGACGTGCACTAGAGCTTTTTAGCACTTTTTCGCGAATTTTCGTATTTCATCAAATTTTGGAGAAAAATCAAAGTGTGGTTCTGCGTCCACTCTGCATTGTGGAAGGGGAGCGGAAACCCCGCTGTTTTAAACTAACTTGGACAAAAATAATTTGCATTTTTTTCGAGTTTTTGTCGAGTCGAGATCATTTTTCGACTCGATTTTTTGCACTGATCACAAATCCGATCTCAGATTTGCAAATGGAGTAAGGAAAGACACATTATGCGTAAGGTCAAATTCTAGGGGTATTTTCATCATTTCACGAGGTTTGCGAAACCCCACTGTTTTAAGCTCACTTGGACAAAAATAATTTGCGTTTTTTTGAATTTTTGTCGAGTCGAGATCATTTTCTGAATCGATTTTTCGCACTGATTGCAAATCCTGTCTCGAGTTTGCAAATGGAGCAAGGGAAGACATTTTGTGCGTAAGGTCAAATTCTAGAGGTATTTTCGTCATTTCACAAGGTGTTACACATGATTTTATTTTATTTTTTTTAAAATACAAAATTTATTATTTTTGTCATTTATTTAATATATCTATTAATAATTAAAAAAATAGTTAAAATGATATATCCTGATAACTCATAAAATAAATATGGTTCCTAACAAGGGTTGTGATAGGTAACCTTTATAATGAAGTATTGTATCTTATGAAGAACCAAATATTAATCCATATTTCTTTCCCTATAAATTGGATTACAATTCCATATCATAACAATCGATCAAAAGGGGTATTCATAGATTGAACTACGATCTTGACTCCCCAAAAAGGATTACGAATGTTGAGAAGTCCTTAAAAATAAGTTATATATACTTTTTCAATTAGTTCAAAAAATATCTTTTCTTATTCGTCATAATAAAAAAGGTACAGTTTGAGAAGAAAATGGTGACAAAGAGACTTAGATAAAATAGTCAAAAGTGCTTGGAGCGTGATCCTGTCACCTTCCTCAAAAAGAATTTCAACAACTTCGTGTCTCCGCATAATTATACCTAGATAAAATATATTTGTGCCTCAAAATTTAAAAGTTAAATATATGATAATAAATTCAAGTGACTTAGCCAATATCGTTCAAACTTCGAATCCTTGAAAAAATAAAAGTATGTAATAAGATAGTTTCGAGGATAAAAATTACTGATCGATTGTAATAGAACAAACAAAATGACTGAAAAAATATCAAATTATTGACTCATGATGAAGTAATCATTCAATAGATATTATCCAACATCGTAGTTATAAATATGTCATACGAAATTATTTAGGAGGAGGCAACCCGATCAATCCGCCACGAAATCATTAAATTTCGTATGCTTTGAAGGGTAAAGAAATATGATAAGATTTGAAAAGAGCTAGAGGATTATGACATATGGCTAAATTCATATTTGAAATGTTTCATGTAGTAAAATCCATGCTTGGCAAATGAATAAAATCAGATTATGATACATTGCTAAATTCATATCAAAGAGACGTTAATCATCCTTACTTTGCTTTGAGATAATTTTAGGGTCGTAGCAGTTGACATGACTTGGACCAATATTGTATCCACACAACCAAAGCCACTTCATAATTAAGTGACCTGCAAGCGCCTCTGCCTAAAAACAAATTGCTTTTACACCTCAAGTATCTTCGTAATGATTCTCAAGCATTTCAACAATCCTGTTGGACTAGCACGGCCCAATTCGTAATTTGATAGAATTAGTTTAAAATTTTTAGAGCTTATTTAAGAATAAATCTTTTCAATCCAGCTCAGATAAGCCCGTTAGCCTTTAGGGCTCGAGCATATCGGTTAGATTGCTTTATAGACCAAATAAAAATAACTAAAAAGTATAATAAACTAAAATATTAAAAATAATTAACAAGAGGAGTCTAAACTTAAAGTCTTAAACCATGCATATAAATATTACAAAGTTCAAAAACCTAAATATAAAAAAAAAAAAAAAAATTCTTGTCCGTTATCCAAAATATTTACATAAAATGACAGCAATTTCAAATTGAAGTCATACTATAAAATCTTTACTTAAAGTCAAACTTAATAAGTATTATTAAATTATTTTGTTATTAATTTGAGACTTGATTAATAAATAGTAAACATCGTGTAATATGCCTTGTCAAATCTTTACTTAAAGTTAAACTTAATAAGTATTATTAAAATTATTTTATTATTAGTTTAAAAACTTGGTTAATAAATAGTAAACACCAGGTATTATGACTTGTCGAATCTTTACTTAAAGTCAAAGTTAATAAGTATTATTAAAATTATTTTATTATTAATTTGAGACTTGATTAATAAATAGTAAACACCATGTAATATGTCTTGTCGATATTTATGTTAAGATTGGTAGCAC
>JAABOM020018777.1:0-18663 GCA_011800125.2 Solanum clarkiae
TTTAAAAATCGTTAAAATAAAAATAAAGCCCCGTGAGTAATTTGACACCGTGGAGGGTAAAAATTAGGTGTCAACAGAATCAATGAAGCAGGACAGTGAAGTTGAGCCCGTTGACAGACTTAATATAGAGTGCATTCATGATGCAATCATCCCAGATGCAAGTATGTTTTTCTTCTTGTCTACTTCTTTAATTGTGTTAACATATGTTTCTTTAATTTGTTATTAGCAGTAATCTCTTATTTTTTTATTGTAACTACTTTTATTTATAAGCAAAGCTACAGTTGTTCCACAAAACATGTGCATGATTGATGATTTTGAATTTCTCGATATCCATGAATCTCAACTTGTTGCAATTGAGAAAAGAGTATCATATGTTACATCCACACAAAGTGCCCGAACTAAGACCCCCGAGAAGTGTTTACAATCACCATACACAGACCTTAGTGATTCGGTTGGTACTGCTCCAAAAACCCCAGTTTTCTTTGGAACGAAGCACTCTTTTGTTCAATCTACTACCTTCGAGGTTGATAAGTCTATTTGATTCCTTTCAATTGTGGATTAAGCAACGACTATCCAAGATATGTGGCAGGTATATGTTGTTGCTATTTAGGTTCATTTTTCATTTTAAATAAATAATCACCATATAGTTACATGCCTTTTTTTTCCTAGGAAACTTAGCGCGTTCATTGTTGCGTCCAACAAAATCAATCCACCGTTTGATTTCGGTGTTGACAGGGTGGAGTTAATGGATTGGTTCTATGATTTGGTGATCACTGGACGTCCACGGGGAGATTCGATAATATAAAAGTTCATGTTTTTTGTTGAACTAGTCCATATTGCTATTTACATTTTTCTCAATAAGTGCGCTTTATTTAAGACTTCAATTTTTTTTTATGCAGCATATTGTTGTTATTATGTATTATTTGTGGAAAAAGAAAAAATATGGACCTGGAAATGATACAAGAGCCACTTTTACTAACTCTTTTTTCATTCGATGGGTTGAACAAATCCATGCACTCTGGACGAAAAACATGAGAGACAATCATTTAATTCACCCAAAACATGAAGTTTTTCAATATATTAGAGGTTTTAAGATACATGCAAACACTCTGTGGGAATGTGTTGATTATGTTTGCATCCCCATAAATATTTCAGAAGCGTGTCACTGGGTCCTCGCTGTCATAAACATCAAATGCAGATGTATCATGTGCTTGACTCTTTATTTTACATCGGATCAAAGCACTTCGTTGCTGCCAATGATGTAGCAAGAAAGTTAGCTATCATAATTTTAATTTTTTTCATTAGCATGGATTTTTATGGAAAAAAGAATGTCACTGACTGGAAATTCAAAGTAAATTTTCTTTTTTGGTTATGTTGTGGTTCATTGGTTTAACTTTTTTAATTATAAATTATTTTCGATGTTCTCTTTATTTTAGCAGACTTGTTAAATTATATGTTCTTATATGTTGGCATAAAATTGGTACCATAGTTACTGTCTCAGTTGATGTTTAAATTGGTTCACAATATTTAGTTTGTGTTAAAGGTTGGTTTTGATTTATTTTTCGTGTTTTATTTTTATTTTACAGAATTAGTTGTTTGTTCTTGTTCATGGTTGTTTAGAATTCTTGTTATATCTCCAAATTTGGTATATGTACATTTGTCCCAATCGGGTTCTCTGTTGATATGTTCTCATACATATATTTCCTTAAAAAGTTAATTTTTTGAATATTAATTTTTTGAATGTTTCATTATTTTGATTAACTTATGCTTCATTTGTTCACTTTTTTTAAAAAATCAACTATTTTTTTGGGTGTTCTCTTCATTTTACTAGACTTGTTAAATTATGTGTTCCTATGTAGACCTAAAAATTGGTACCATAGTCAGTGTCCATGTTGTTGTTTAACTTGGTTCACTACATTTACTTTGGTTTAAAAAATTTGGTTTCAATTATTTTTTCTTTTTCCTTTTTCCTTTTCTTATACAAAATTATTAATTTTCTATTTGTTCATTGTTTGTTTAGAATACTTGGTGGACATGCAAATTTGGTATATGTATATTTTGTCAAAAATTTGATTTTTGTTGGTTCTATTGTTCCTTATTTTTTTAAAAAAAAATTGAATATTAAGTTATTTTTTTGTCTCTTATTTTGGACAGTGATTGTGGTTTATATACGTGCGTCTTTGCTGAATATATTTTATAAGGACATCTTCAGATTCATTCTGAAAGGACTGTCATACTTTCTGATCAATTTCGTTTGCGGTACGGAGTGTTGCTTTGGGATTATGGCCAGCGAAAGATAGATGCAGATACCGTAAGTGATAATGAAGCTATTGGTAAGGTGTTCAGTAAGTTTGGTGGGCCGACGACTTCAAAGTGTGTTTTTCGGAAGTATAAATAGACATAATGTAATAGTTTTATATATTTACTAGACAACTGGCTATATTTTTGTATTGACTAATACACTCATGCTATTTTGATTTTGGCTACTTGGCATGTACTTTGTAATTTTTTGTCCATTGTGTATGTTGCAATTAGCCAATGGTATATATCTATCATTGTAAACAACCTATAATCTTTTTTCCTATCTATATAATCATGTCATTTTTCCTTATGCTAGCTGTGCGTTATTAAATAAGTTTGTACTATCAATTTTTCACAATAAGGACATTGCAAAATCAAATTTTACCACTATCCCAAAGTATAAAAAATCAATAGAAAAACTCATTACTAATTACTATTTATTTGCTAAATATTTAGCAAATAAATATTTGCTAACTTTGCGATCCAAATATTTGTCATTAAAAATCCAAACTATACAGCAAATATTTGCCAGTTTTACCTTTGCCACACCTAATATTTATATTAATTTTGTAACAAAATAGCTCAAACTCATTCTTCTTTGCAATACCAATTTTAACTATCAAGTGGCATCCACAATAATAAACAAAATCAGCATTTACCATTATAACCCCAACGTACAAATCAATTTAAACACCAATAAAGTAGTGCAATCTTCATTTTTTAGTCAAGGGTAACAACTACAAAATCAATTTTCTACATTAAGACTTGAACTATGCCACTTTGTAATCAACAAAATCAACTTCTAATCAGTATGATAGTCATCCATTTGCAGTTGTCTTTATCGAACAAGTTTTCTTGTTTTGACCCGTCAAACCACATCTACTGCAAGTAAGCCTTCCTCTCTTCAACTTCAGTTCTCTAAAAAATTTCTTTCGATCATAATTTGATGGTCATCCTAACCTTCTTCGTACAGTTGGTGCTAGTACGGTCTCTTCAACACATGGTCAGAGACAACCCAAATGCTCTCACACGGCGATGATTCAATTGAAATTTCATATGCATCATTAAAATTCTTGTTACTGTAGTACACTGAATAATAATCTTCTGCATATTGTCCCCTGTATTCAATGGCAGCAATTCCATGGCAACGTGAAATTTTGGAACCTTCTGCAAGAGCACATTCTTGTGTTTAGGCAAACTGTGAACCTGCTTGCACCATCTGTAATTGTGTGAAGGTGTTCTATTGATGCACTCACCTTCAGGGCAAAAATTATAACACAAACAATTATGACATTAACATTATTTTCTGGATGTAAAACAAAAAAATGACAATTATAATTAACTTGTTACAACCATACCGTCATTCTGTATGAAATTCTTTTATTATCTAGTACCATTTGATTGTACTTCCTTGTTAAAGTTGTGGTGGTATCCCTTCCCTCCTGGTTGTGCTTTTTATTCCAACATTCAATTGTTTTCCTCATGTACTCTAACATAGGAATCACAGGAAGCCTTGAGCCAGATAAGATTGCATTATTTATTGATTTGGCAACATTACTTGTTAGTGTCCATATCTTTTTCATATTAGAATGTGCTCAGGACCACTTTTCAAAATAAGCTTTTACCAAATATGTATAGCATTTGGGATATCTCTTTTTCATTTGAAATGTCAACTCGTCAAACTCTTGTATTGTGTATGCCTTTGCCAAACCAAAAAATAATCTTCTCACTTCTTCTGTATTTTTGTGTGCCTTCTTAAGCACGTTAATCCATAGGTGGTAAATGCAAGCATATTAAAGGATCCCAGGATAGACCGATGCAACAACATTCCAAATGCTTTTGTTTCTGTCTGATACAAAGCACACACCCTCTCTATGACCAAAAACCAACTTAAAACATTCAAAAAATCAATTCCACAAATTATTATTCTCCGAATCAACCACGTTGTAAGCTAGTGGCAAAATATGACCTATATGTAAAACAATATTTAGAAGTTATAAAATCATTCACTATTCAACCACAACCAACAACAGAGAAAGACCCACAACATTTGCATCATAAAATGGTTCAACAGTGAAGAAATTTAAATAGCAGTTTTATATGATTTTAGTTTAAAAAAAAATAAACAGGCAAACATCATAGCAGCAAAATAGAACTTCCATGACTAAATATCTAAGGATTCTACCAGTAGATTATACCAAACAAAATTTCAACACTCCATTTTAATAAACTTATCGTCTGGATCCAATTTGCTCGCTATCAACATTGTACATTCGAATGGTGACCTTACATGCGTACTATCAACAACCACTATTAATCGAAAATATTCCCACCCTCTAATGCATGCATCAAGTGCTATAAATGTATACAAAAAATGACCTTCTTCCATTTTCCTTAAATCAACCAGTCCCTTGGTATGTTTCTTTCTCCAACATATATAAATATATTAGTAATTTTCCATAAGACATAGCTCGGTCCTCTCGTAGGATATTAAATGCCTTTTTTCTACCTCTCCAAGCCTGCATATAAGTCAATGCAATTCAATATTCTCTTTTCATGTCCGCTTTGATATCACTTGGCGTGTAATTGTTCTTTGGATCACTACATTTGTTCATCAACATTGAACCAATTACACCACTGTTATATTGACATTTTGAAACCATCCTACCCTTAATTGGACATGTGTGCTCATCACAAAATTTACATACTTTGAATAATTCGGACTTGCCCAAACATGAAGATTTAAATAGCTATGTGCATTTGTCTGTTGGATACTTTAAATTACAACTGAAAAAGAACAAGTTAGATTATTTGGGAAATAATCCCAACTTATTTGTTATTCTTTATGGAAATTCATACCTTGTAGGACTAGACCTCATAGCGGTGAAATGAAACCCCCTTAACAGTGCATATCTCCTTATTACATCTATGATAGTTTTCTTGTTCTTCTAAATTTGATTTATTGCAACAAAATCATTTTGACTGCTCTGAATTATCTCCTGTTCGTCGGTTACTTCGATAATCGTTGTTTCCAATTCATCAAATGAATCAGTATTTTCCAAGGTATGACAGTTTGTTTCTTCTTGCACAATTCTTTCGCACAACGTTGCCTCAATTGATCTATCAATACATGTTGTACACAATGGTTATTTTGAGAAGAAATCATTGTTGCACCTCTTTTGGTCCAAATACACCTGAACCCCCATATTATTATGAATTTGCATATGGTGATTCATCGCTAATTATACATGAGTACCATCTCACTAACCAAAGTATTGATACCGATTTGCAAAGCAATAGTATCAACCAAAACCTACTTGTTGTGTCAAAAATCACATCTTCAACTTTGTAGTCAACATATCTACCTGTGTTGGTTGTTACATAATTCACGTAGTTAATTTCTCTACAAGTTAACACTTTTTGACAACTAAATTGACACCTATAAAAACCCACCATATACCCAAATATATAGGATTATCGACAAAATTTACCATTAAAATTACCAACAAAATTAAAACTTTCATCTATGCCACTAAATAAATTCAACAGTTTCACCATACGAAAAAAAAAATTAATCAACCAAATAAACCAAACATGACATTTGTAAAGCAATTACAAATCACTTTTATAACCAATCTTTATATAAATAAGGAATCCAAAACCAATATCACCATTACCTGAGAAGTCATCTATTTAACCATCTATTATATCAACAGTTATAAACACATTAACCAATTCTCAACTAATATATAAACCAGCTATGTCACCATTTTGTAAAGAAACCTGACGCCAATATAAAACCATCATATACGAAAATATACAGTTTAGCTAATATTTTTCACCAGAATTATCAACAAAATATAAACTTCCAAGTTTACCACCAATTAAACCCAATAATTTCACCATATCAAAATAATAATAATAATAATAATAATAATAATTAACAAACCAACAAAAAAGCACCATGACATCTGTTAACCAATTACAAAGCACTTATATAACCAATCTTTAGATTAACAATGAATTAAAAATCAATATCACTATCATCTGAGAAATCATCCATTTAACCATCTTTCATATCAACTGTTACAATCACATTTACCAATTGGGAACAAATATATCTACCAAAGATTTCACCTTATCAAAATAGAAATTAACTTTAAATTAATTTTCACAATTACTACCAATGCAGTGAGCAAAGAAGAACACCAACCCACTACTACCAACAAATGTATACACAGGATCATCAAACACCCAAAAAAAAACATTGTCATCATAAAATCAATTAAATATCTCCTGACATAAAATGATACCATTAAATATTGCAACATTCTTACCAATCGTTTAACCAACTTTGACATCAAGATATTATTATTGTCTTTTCTCTCCATCGACTTTACAAATACTTTTACCAATAAATACACTCATATTGTAACTAAGAAATGACCCACACCTAACTATTTTTATATCATCAACTATACCAAGTATATCAACAAAATAAAAAATGACTTCTTCTTAACAACAAACTACTTGCTTTTATTGATACTGCCTTTTTAAATTTAATTTGTTCTTCATACATTTATTACTTTACTACTTTGTTTGTAAGGTCCTAAAGCATTAAATGCTTATTCCTTACACAATTAATCAGAAAAAACTACCAGATGCTTATAAACATATACACTGGAAGCACACACAAAAAAAAATTTATGCAAATTTTTTGATGGTGAACTAACCTATTCCATCCTATCTACTTGCATGGTGAATAAAAATGGGTATATTTTTCATCTCGAATCTGAAATCAACATGACACGTTCTTGCTTTCTTTGTATCTTGTTTATTTACTTGGGTGCTAAAGTTTATAGTTTATCTTCCATCTGCATCCTATTGCTTTTGAATAAAATTGAGAAGTGATAAATGAAGTAGTTTATTAATACATGACTTTTAAATTTATTGTTGCTTGACTTGTTGATTTTTATATAGTGGATCTTCCATATATTTTGGTTAAATATCCATAATCATTACAAATAATAAATGTTGAGAGAGCTAAAAATAATACACAAATTTAATGCCACAGCGGGTTTCCTCCTTTTCTTACCTTTCTATTTACTTTTCCCATAAATTATAACACTATTTTACACATTTGGCATTTATTACCCTATAGCTTTGTCAGACCTTCTGTACTAGTTCTTTTGTTTTTATACTCCTTTCTTTATAAAGTGATCACTTTTGAAAAAAAAACTGATGACATTGATTAGTAAATATTTTAAGTTGACATATTCAGGTAATATTGAATCTTATTTTGAATAATATGGTTGTTTGCCCTTAAAAAAATGGCCGAGCCTTTATTATTGCAAAATAAATAAAAAGAGTTTAGGCCCAAAAGAAGGCCCAAAGTAAAATACCAGTCGGCCCAAAAGTATGGTCCAAACTTAAACAAATAAGATAACAAAAAATCTAATAGGAAAGAAGCTCATCTTTTCACAGGAAAAAGGAAAGTCACGGTGACCTTCCTCATTCCATTTTCGGTCTCCACCATTGTAATGGCGATATTTTTGTTGATCAACATATGCAAATGATAATTAACAGAGCATCCATGAATTCCTCAATTTGTTATTGAGCTTGGATAGATTACATCACGGCATTATAACTCTCACTAGCGTATACTTTTGTCCTATGAAGATTTCTTCTACTCAATTCTACTGAAAGTAAAGTGGTTACTCTTTCCTGATGCCAAATCGAGATGTTGGAGCAGTTTTTTACCGTGGTCCTTTCTAATGTACATGCAACTCCACTTCGGCCACCTCCATGCCCTCAGCTAAGTGTAACTATTTGTTATTTAGTATTTTCTCCTGTTAATAAAAAAAAACTTTCCCTAACCTTGCTTATTAAAAGATTGAGCTCCATCGGAACTGATACTCTGTTGGAACCACATCTAACAACTCACAAACACTGGAACCATCTCTGTTGTCGAAACCTCAGCTATCACGTCACAACCATGAACTAGACATGCCTGGCAATTTGTAGATATCATCTCTAAGCCCGAATATATAACATAACACCAATCGGTGTACATCTAATCGACCTCTGCCACACTACTGACAGCAGATCAAGTATATCCAAGGTAAAAGTCCTGGTGTAATCATCTACCCCGGCCCGAGGTGGAACTAACAATCCATGCCCAAGATAGTATCAAAATCAATCCTACCCAACAATGCAAAATCTGCCCAAGTAAAAGAATCCTTAAGAGCAAACACACTGGATTCCCCACTAATAAAAAGAAATTCCCCATTAAAGTCAATATAGGAATCCAGGATAAAAGAGGATCAAGACTCACAATTAAACAAGCAGAAAAATGGATAGATACATATAAACAGATAAAATTTGAATCAAATAAAAATGAAGCCAATTGCTGACATAAATCTAACACTTCATTCCACTTAGTTTGATGTAAATGCCCAAGAGAAGCTGAGAAAATAACTTTAAAAAGTCAATGGAAGAAACCACAAAATGTAATCTATGGACCGTAGAGTGATTTATAGACCGCAGATAGAACCCCGTAGTTGCCCATGTGACTTAGAAGACTTCTCTAAGTCTAGGGTCCATGTAGTAGTCCATTTACAGACCATACTTTGATCTATGAGCTGTAGAATGCATTTTGTGGTTTGATGTTTCAACAAAATCAATTTTCTAGATCATGAACCACGATTAACAGGACAACCCGTCATCTTTTTCATAGCCCATATAAAGTGGGTCATAGGACCCAATCCAGTAATCCAAATTCTGGGCACTTCTACCTACGAGAGGCCACTTACGGCCCGTAAATGGAACCATGACGCGTAAATGGGGTCTTGTGGTTCCTTTCGATAGTTTTAAAGAGGGTAATTTCATCTTTTTCTATCATTTTTAATTAAAACCCATGACCTTTTGGACTTGTGTTGGACCCCTTATCAATAGCCTAAGGGAAATATTATTCACTCTACACTTAGAAATCTTGAGAGCATCAAAAAGAGGAGAAATCTAGGGTTCCAAACAGGCGAGTGGAGATTATCTAAGAGTTGATTATTCTTTGAAATTCTATATATGTAAGGCTACTTAAAGCATTGGATTGAATTTGTCCTTGTGACCTTTTCATATTCTCGATCGAATTGAGTAAAAGAGATTGAGTAATAACATCCTATAATCTTAACCTTCGAGTTACTTTCAGGTATTGTTAAGTTTTCATATATAATTGTGAAAAAATTGATGAGTTCCATGTTGATTTCATGTAGTTAAAGTATTAAATTATGATTGGCATTATGAATCATAAATTACATCATACCATGTAATCTTGGTTGCATTAACTGAATTGATATCCTAATTTTGATTATCTGAGTTGAGTAACTTGAGCATGAGGAGCGCATTACTTGTCCATACATATCTATATAATAGGCATCTTATGTGTTCTATGTGATGAGCATGATTAACTGGAGTCTAAATGACCGTTGAGTTTGAGTTAGAGTCTTGATTGCATGCATGAATGATGATCTTAATTGGTTGAGCTGTTGGGTTACTGAATTGAGTTTGATTGGAGAAAATATAAAGAGATGAGATTGAGTTGATTGGTATGAGCATATTTTAGCCTTGGGAGGAGTATTTAACATCGATATAGGAGCAACTAGATAACTACTCTAACCCATAGACTATGTTTCCAGCATAGGCTAATTGCATTTTTAATTCAAGCTACTCATGTACCAAAAAGATGGACATTTATTTTAGATCCAAAAAAGGTTTGATCGTGCCCTACCTTCGCAAGTATTAGATGGCGGTGGAAACAACGTCGCCTTTGTTGTGTATCATAAAATTAAAGGTAGTGGGATTGGATGTCGGTTAAGGGAAACTCCCAAGCAACACCAGATAGAGCATGTAATATTTTAAATGAGCTGCACAAATACTAAGTTTATTTTCAAATCATGATTTCATTCTTAAGCTTGCATATTCATTGAGTTGAATTATGAACTGTCGAGTTGATTATTGAGCCTTACTTGTTTCTTTATCCATTCATACATACTATTATATTTTGTGTACTAATGTCCATTTGGGACTGCATTGTTAATGATACACATACAGGTGATAAGGGACTTCAGTCAGTGCATCCTTGAGGCCTAACTTCTTGATTCCAAATTGGTAAGCTCTCCTTGCTATCCAGAGGATCCCTTTTATCTTTTATTGAGTATTTTTATTTTCTTTTGATTGGGGTATCTATGACATGTCATGGTACTATCTAGATAGTTTAGATAGAGGCTTCGGAGACTAGAATTGAGATTATTGATTTGGATATTGTTGACTAGTTTCCTTCTTACTAGTCTTAAATTGTTTTGAGTTTGATTATTGATATTTAGTTATTGATAGTCTTTTCTCAAGTATTTTCTTTCATTGTCGAGGATGATGTGACGATGAGGCCAGGTAGTTCTCTTGGGGGATGACGTTGTCCTCAAAATTTTGGAATAAAACATAGAAAAAAAAAAGGAAAACTAGAAGGAGGGAGGTTCCAGATCTATCACTCTAAGCAACAAAAGAAATAAACAAGATCGATCATTCATACCATTCTCAATTTGCCTTAGCCTATTTATGCTATTTTATGCCAGATTGAATTTGTCCATTCTGTAATGCTTGGCAGAGAGATTCGGGACCACATATTGGTCCAAATACTTTAGCAATTGTTTACCCCTTGTGCTATGTCTAAGGTCCTATGACATGTCTTGTTGATTTGTTACAATGCCTCCCCCGTGGAGATGAACATTGTCCCCAAGGTTCTCATGTGGAAACCTATGCAATGATGTAGGAGTGTCTTCCCAAGTAGCATCAGTAGTGGGAGGCCTGACCATTTAACAATGCATTAATGTATCTGATGGCCACCCCTTGAGATGGTGCGTGTCTGCAAGATATCCTCTGGAGTAAGGATGAAGGATGATGACTGATCCAAAAGATCAATTAGAGTAACTTGAGCACTTGTGTTTCCCATGCATTTTTTTAGAATAGAAAAATGAAAGACAGGATGAATCCTGGAAAAAGCCAGAAATTTTAGCTTATAGGCAACCTCACCAATTCGTAGAATAATTTGAAAGGGTCCAAACAAGCGTATGCTTAATTTGGTATGGCGCTGCACACATAAAGGGAATTGTTGATAAGGGCGAAGACGGACATAGACCCAATCACTGACATGGAATACCACATCCCTGCTATTCTTATCTGCATTAAGCTTTATACGCTCTTGAGCATGCAGCAAATTGGCCTTCAAAATAGCCAAGACTTCATCTCATTGGAGAAAGGAGGCAAACATAGTAGTATTAGTTGAACTATCCCGAATAAATCTAGAAATAGTTGGTGGTGAACGACCATAAACTACTTTAAATAGAGTTAACTTAGAACTGTGTTGGTATGACGTATTATATAAAAACTCTGCCCACAGTAACAGGGAAAACCAAGTAGATGGAGTATCAGAACGAAAGCATAGGAGGTACATCTCTAAGCACTTATTAAGAGCCTCGGTTTGGCCATTCGACTGGGGGTGATACGCTAAACTCATAGCAAGATGAGTCCATTGGAGCCTACACAGTTCTTGCCAAAATTTCGAGAGAAATAACGGATCACGCTCAGAAACAACGGTGACAGAAGATCCACGTAAATAAACAAATTCCTGAACAAACACCATAGCAATGTTTTGGCTGGTAAAATAAGTTGGCAAGGCAATAAACTGGTTATATTTGGAGAGGCGATCTATAATCACCAATATAATACTACGACCTTACGATGGGGGAAGTCCTATGATAAATACAATGAAATATCTTCAAAAATAGCATTTGGAATGGGTAATGGGGATAATAAACCAACAGGTTTTAAGGCCAAGTCTTTCATCTATTGACAGGTTTGACATTCCAAGACAAACTTCCGTACATCAACAAGCATTCCAATCCAATAAAAATTAGAGTAAAGATTATAAAATATACATGAGACACCAGCATGAACCCCACATTTGGACGAGTGAAACTCAACAAGTAACAAATAATGAAGGGTAGAAACCTATGGAACAACCAATCGATTTTAAAACAAAAGCATTTCGTCCTGAAATGAAAAATGTGGTGGAGAACCAAGATCTGATTTTAATTGTTGTTTTAATGCGAGTAAGCGTTCATCAGTTTTGTTTAGGGCACATAATTGGTCTAGCAAGGCCATTTCAGTGACTGCCAAAGTCAAAGCTTGCAGGACAGGGACCCGAGACAAAGCATTAATAATTGAGTTTAGTTTTTCAGGTCGATAATGAATTTCAAAATTATAGCCAATAAGATTACTTAGCCAACGCGGCTGCTCAGGAGTTGTATTACTTGGCTTGTTAGGGACTTTAAGGGTTGTTGGTCTGTGATGATTAGAAAGCGATGACCTAATAGATATTGTTTCCATTTTTGAACATCTTGAGTGATGGCACACATTTCTCTATTGTAGGTAGAAGCAGCTTGCATGCTAGTGGAAAGTTTTTGACTGAAAAATGCAATAGGATGACCTTCTTGTGACAGAATTGCTCCAATCCATGTCCCAGATGCATCAGTTTCCACAGTAAACACCTTGGAGAAATCTGGTAAAGAGAGAATAGGGACTGAACTCAAAGCCTCTTTGAGTTGAGAAAATGCTTGTGATGTTGACTCCATCCAAATAAAAAAGTCTTTTTTCAAAAGGTCTGTTAGAGGGGAAGATTGTGTGTAACCTTTGAAAAAACGACGATGATAACCCCTCAAGCCAAGAAAACCTTAAACCTCCTTGAGTGAAGTGGGGAAGGGCAAAGAATGTATAGTTGTAATCTTCATGGGATCTATCCGAAGGCCTTCAGATTAAAGAATATTCCCCAGATAAGCAACAGATGACTGACCAAAATGACTTTTAGAGAGCTTAATCATCCGAAATTTTCTCTAAGAGTATCAAATACAGATTGCAAGAGAGTCAAATGATCATCCTATGAATGGCTATGTACAAGAATGTTGTCAAAAAATACCAAAACAAATTTACGAAAAAATGGTTTAAAAATAGAATTCATGGTAGATTAAAAAGTAGAGGGGGTGTTTGACAGACCAAATGGCATGACAGTGAATTCATAGTGACCATCATGGGTGCGAAAAACAATTTTCTCAATGTTTGGTGGGTGAAGACGAATTTAGTGATAACCAGCCAAAAGGTCTAGCTTAGAGAAAAAACAATCATCATGCAGTTCATCAAACAATTCATCAACTGTTGGAATAGGAAATCTATATTTAACGGTGATAAAATTGAGGGCACAATAGTCGACACAAAAATGCCATGTTCTACTTTTTTTCGAACCAAAAGAACAGGAGATGAACATGGACTATAACTGGACAAATGATGCCACTCTTAAGCATTCTTTATTTCAAGTTCAGCCTTTTGAAAATGGGGTTAAGGATAGGGTTTAACATTGACAGGACCAGCATTCAATAAAAGTGGAATACGGTGATCTTGAGGCCGGGTGGGTGGCAGAGTTGTTCGTGGCTGAAAACCATCTACATATCAATCGAGGAGTGAAGAAAGAGCAGGAGGATGGTCTGTGATAGGGGTAGATCTAGTAGTATGGAGGTTTAGAAGAAAGAGGTAAGTAATGGAATCAGTACGAGAGAATCGACAGAGAGTGGAAACATTAATTTGAGCAGGAGAAGAAATTTGGTCACCAACCTAAGTAACGCATTGACCAGATATAGTGAAAGAGAATAAATGCTTCATATAGTCTATGACACTCGGGCCCAAGGTTGCTAGCCAAGCAACACCCAAAACCAAATTTGGGCCATAGAAATCAATTATAAAAAAGGTGGTAGTGAATATGAAACCCTCAACAATAATAGAAGTGTCGTAAATGACCACAAGGCAGACTAGAGTTTTTCCATTACCGAACACAATAGAAAAAGTAGATAAAGGATCAACTAGAAGTTATAGCTTCTTTGCGAATCGGGGATTCATAAAGTTATGTGTGCTACCACTATCAATAAGGATTGTCCACCCAATCTTTTAGATGTCCATGCTCAGAAAGTATTTGGGAGGTCAATAATTGGTTGTGCCTGTTGAGAGTCTAGAGTAAGGGACAGCCTGAGTTATGAGTAGGTTCCCATCTAAATCCTTGATCATAAAGTTCGAAAGTTGAGAGCTAAAGAGGTTGCATTAGTTAAAATGTTGTCGAGGAATTAATTTGTAGAAGAAGCTACTTAGAGGGCAGATGAGGGAATGAAGGCCAAATACCCTTATTTATTCCTTCCTACTAATGATGAAAAATTTGATGGTAATGAATTCCCTCAAAATTCTTAAAATTTTCATTCCTTGAGTCCTTCTTTCATTCTCAATATAGTAGGCGATATAGTTCTAGAGTCCGAGTGAGGATTGATGTGACTTGTTGAGTACTTGATTGTTTACTTGCAAATTTCTTGGTTGATTGCATGAGTGAGCTGAGAGATGTTCGATTTGTTAGAGTCCATAGGGAAAATTGTCCCTTGACCTAAATCCCTATCTTTCTCTTAGTTTGAGGACGAATGATCCCAAGGGGGAGATAATGTAACACCCCTTATATTCCTTCTATTTGATTTGGATAAGCTTGTGCAGAGGATTGCTGAGAAAATTTGAGAAAAAAGCTATAACAGAGGGTTTACAAAAGCCTCTATAACTCGTATTCAGCTTTACAACTTGTAGACGGGCTTATATGGAATTCCAGTGATTCAAGTTTCAAGGACCTTCAAAGTACGAGATGGGTTTACGACTCGTAGATCACATTACGACTCATAGAGAGGGTTCCTGGTGAATTCTAGCAACTCAGGTTTTTTGGACTTTTAGTCTCCGAGATGGCATCTACAACCCGTATATCGGTTTATGTCTCGTAACAGAAGGTTTCATATAAATTTCCAGAGATTCAGGATTTTCAGACTCTTCACCTCTGAAGGGCAGTTACGACTCATAGGAGGATCTGCAATCATTAACGGGGTCTTGTGGACCTTGCCAACAGTTTTACTGAGGAGTATTTTTGTCCTTTCTGACTCTTTTTAATTAAAACCCCTCATGTTTTTAGAATTGTATAAGGTCTTAAAATCAAACCCTAGAGTGTTCATTCCTCCATTTTTCACTTGGGTTTTCTTGAGAGCAAGAGGAGAGGAGAAAGAAGAGCAAGGGTTTCAAATCCAAGTGCAAGGGTTGGTTGAGGTTTCATTGTTTCTTCAATTTCCAGGTATGTAAGGCTTACCAAAGTGTGAAATCTTTTCCTTCACATGCCCCAACCCCTTCATCATCTTCTTGAGTCAATATTTTGAGGAAAAGAGTTAAAATTTTGAGAAACTTTACAATCTTAATATTGAACCTCTTGCATCTATCATGAGGTCTTGTTATATTACATGAGGTAATTTACTACACGGCATGACCATTTACTATGAGATTTGTACATGTATTTCATACTTGATAGCATAAACCCTAAACATATGATCTTTATGAGATTCGATTCATCATATTGAATATTTGAGTTGATGTAAATTGAGCATTTAGAGTGGAGTAATTTGAGCATGATTAAGTATGACATGCATGTTGCATTGAGTCATGTATATTGCTACACATGGATATCTTGCTTGCATTACATGATGAGTAAATTGAGTAAGTCTAAATGACCATTTGAGTCTGAGTTAAACTTGATGCAAACTTGATGCCTTGAATTTATTAGATGAGCTATAGTTGACTGAGATGAGTTGACATGAGATGCCCCAATAGGGTTGAGTTTGAATTGATTGATGAGTTGATTGAGGAGTCGAGCATATTTTAGTCTTGGAAGGAGTATTAAGCAATGAGTTGGGTGATTGAAGAGCAACCCAAAACTACATTTACCAGCATAGGATAGTCATTTCAGCATAATATTGGTGACTCTTATCTCGCAAGTGGACACTCTCTTAGGATCCAAGGGAGCGAGGTTGAGGTTGATCGCCCTTTTCTGTGGCAAGTTAAGGGCGGTCATGGAAACGATGCCGATTCATTGTACATCACCTAATTAAAGGTGGTGGGATGAGGAATGTCAGTTAGAGAAACTCCTAAGCAATATTAATTTGAACATGAGATTCTAAACTGAGTCTATTTTACTAATCCTATTTTAAAAAATCATGATTTTACTACAAAACTTACACATTGAATTGAGCATGAGATGTTGAGTTGAGATGAGT
Organism: Solanum clarkiae; assembly: GCA_011800125.2. NCBI lineage: Eukaryota > Viridiplantae > Streptophyta > Magnoliopsida > Solanales > Solanaceae > Solanum > Solanum clarkiae. Next base: position 16,518 of record JAABOM020018777.1, read on the forward strand.
GAGTCGAGCTTTACTTTTCTTAAGCCATTTTACATACCAGTATATTCCATATACTGACATCCATTGGGACCTGCATTGTTTTATGATGAAGATACAGGTGATAGAGGACTTCAGCCCGCGCATCATTGAGGTCCAGTTCAGTACACTTCCGGAGGAGCCCTATTATCTTCCTATTATTGTTGAGTATCTCATTTACTTTTGATTGAGGTGTCCATGGCTTGTCATGGCATCATTGTATACGGTTGAGTAGAGGCTTCATAGACATTGGAGTAGAGTGTTTTATGAGTATTTTGTATCTAAACTTATCTTCATTATAAGCTATGATACAATAGAGTTATGCACTTATTTATCTTCTTGCATATGATGTCTTACTTTCTGAGTTATTGTTCCGCTGTTAAGTTGATGTGATGATGAGGCCAAGTAGTTCTCTTGGGGAAATCAGCAATGGTTCTTCAAGTGCTGGTCATGACAAGGGTATCCACCCGAGGCATAACACATGCATAAGCAAAGTAAGGGGGACAGGTCCTATATTCAGAAGGTCTTTAAATTATGCACCATCTTCAGCAAGTGTACCAACTCTAAGTAACAGGTATGATCAGAAGTCTCAAGACTATTAGAATTCCAGAGCTCAGGGTTCTTAATCCCAAGCTAGTGTGACTCAACATTTGAGAGTGGGGGGGAACCACCAGATGGATAGAGGGGAGTTGAACTTGCTTCATATCAACTCAAGAATATGGTAAATGTTTGGTACAATCAGTGGGAGGAGAGGTGAGGTGAGGTGAGGATGTTGAGCCTGCCGTTTGGGACAATTTTAAGAGTGTTTTTCTTTATCACTTCTTTCCACGAGAGTTGAGGGAAGAGAAGGTTGAGGAGTTTGTTAACTTGAACTGGGGGGATGATTATCAAAGAATATAGTCTTAAGTTCATACAACTATCTGGATATGCTCAAGAGATGGTCCCTGACAAGAGATCTAGAATGAGAAAGTTCATATCCGGCTTAGGAAAGCATGTGAAGAAGGAGTTCAAAAGTGGCATTGTTGATTCCAGACATGGACATCTCTAGGCTTTTGGTCTATGAGCAACAACTTGAGGAGGATAAGAAAAGAGATAGGGAGGAACACTTGAGAAAAAGGCTAAGTCAGGAGGGCATGAGCCTAGCCAGCATAAGCAAAGTAAGGGGGATAAGTACTATTTTAAGAAGAGGTCTTCAAATTAAGACTATACTTAGAAAGTGCACCAGCTACAAGTAACAGGTATGATCAAAAGTCTCAGGGCCATCAAAATTTCAGAGCTCAAGGTTCTCAATCCTAAGCTAGTGTGGCTCAAGTTTCGAGGGGGAAACCACCATGTGGAAAGTATGGCAAACTCTACCTAGGTGAGTGTCGTGAGGGTACAAATGCTTGCTATAGATGCAGACAGACTGGTCACTTCTAGAATAAGTGCCCAATGAGGAGGAGCAGTGACGGACATAACAAGGCTCAGTCTTTAACTGCACCACTAACCAGTGGTAGTAAGAGAGGTGCTACACCAAGTACGAGCAAGGGTACAATCCGTCTATATGTGATGCGAAATCGACAGGATCAAGGAGTTGCACCAAATGTCATCACGGGTATGCTTTGATTCTTTTCCTATGATGTATATGCTTACTTGACCTAGGTTACACTTTATCATTTGTAACTCCATACGTGGCTAGTAAGTTTGAGATCCTTCCAGAATGTCTTCTTGAGCCCTTCATTTCTACTCCTGTTGGTGAGTCCATTCTAGATGAAAGGGTATATAGAGATTGCACGGTGTCTATCTATCAGAGAGATAATTTGGCAGACTTAGTTGAGCTAGAGATGATTGACTTTGATGTGATTCTTGGCATGGACTAGCTTCATGCCTATTATGCCTTTGTCAATTATAGAACCCGGACGGTCAAATTCCAATTTTTGAATGAGCCTTATAGAGTGGAAGTACTGTAGTGCCCAAGGGTAAGTTTATTTCCTACCTTAGGGCCAGAAATTAATTTCAAAAGGATGTATCTATCACCTCATGCGAGTTAAGGCTGATGATGTAGAGTCTCCACCTTTTGAGTTAGTTCCAGTAGTCAATGAGTTCCTGATATCTTCCTTGATTACTTGCCTGGAGTCCCTCCTGATAGGGA